>WTSP01022838.1:0-17500 GCA_025331215.1 Actenoides lindsayi
CTACAAACCCCAAACAACAACTAAAACCCAAGCCAAATAAACCCCCTAAGAAGTGGAGTATTTGGGAATGTTTGTGGTTGGAGGTTTTTGAGTTTAGTTTTAACTATTGCAGGTTAATAGAGTTTCATGTGCAAGGTATTTCAAAATTCTTACAAGAGCTAAACTTAACATACAGATATTTTGGCCAGTTACTATTTCAAAGAGGGGCGAAGCAATCAAACAAACTATGCACATAAATTATTGATGAAGATGAAAGTAGCAGTGGGAATATCCTATCTTCAGGCTGAATACCCACTTAGTATCTCACTTCTTCCTGCTAATTCATAATTTTAAGACCAAAATATATTCTGAGATGATCAATCTCTGCCCTATCTCAAGCTCCAGCAGAACTAAAGCTAAATATGTTTAGTGAATAGCTACTAGAGAGTCTGTATATTGGCAATTTGTTAATAGATTGATTGATTGATTGGTTTGCTTTTGAGGGGATGCTTACCTAGTGCGACCTTAGTTTTTGAAATGGCCTTTCAGTCTTCTTTATCTCTACTCGGTAGTAGTTTGTGATGAGGTTTTATATGTTTGTCTGCCCTTGTTAGGGTAACTGAAACCTGTGCAGACCATGTATGTGAAGCCTGTGGTCTTCCATGTACACTTAAATTTTGGATGTAGTCTGTCAGTGCTTAACAAAGTCAAATGCCTCAAGATTTGAGATGTTATTTATGGAACGTAAGAAAAGCTTTAATTTACTAGGGCACAGTATAGTGTGTAACCAGCTGCAAAAGCAAGCAGTTTACAGAGCCTGAAAATGTGGTTTAGTTTTTTATTGTTGAAGTTACTCGATCGGTGATGTTCTGTAGGACATACATTGTTTATATGCCCTTTGAGAAGTTGGTATTTCCCTTGAGGTGTACATAATTAATTGGGTATTATCTACAGGAAATATAACTTACGGATTTGAAAGCGTCCTGTAATACATTTCTTGCAGAAAAAGTAGCTGATTTACTAAACTAAAAATATTTCAATAGATTATAAGCAAAAATAATTTTCTCTGGTTATTCTGAGAATGTTAGTATTGTTACAATGGACCACCAGGTACTAAAGCACAACTGAAATTCTGCCATATATTCAACTGCTCATTTACATCCGTTGCAAAGGCACAGGCTCACAAAGTATTTAAAATTGCTCCCTGTATAATTTGGTTAAGGGGGAGTCTTTTTGTTCTGACAGTATCTTTTCAGTGGCTCCACATCTCCTGTGTGTGAACAGACTGAAATCTGAAGTGGGATGTACAATTTTTGTTAAGTCCTGGAAGTCTTCTGATAAAACCAAGTTACAGGTGCATGTGTTGAGGACACTAGAGGAATACTGGACTGAATATAGGAAATTTTTTTTGTGTGTATGTTTACTTGGTGTTAGTGGTCCCTTTTCAAAAGCTTTATCTGACGTGGATTTAATTGCTGACTTGAAGTTGAAATTATGGATCGTTGCCATTCGTGCAAAACCGACTTCGAAAAAAAGCTAGGAGGAGGGATTTGAAGTACCAGTTGTCCTATGAGCCGCATAGAATTCTTAATATGGTGCTTTTAAAGACTTTTAGTTAAGGTATCTGTACTGATAAGTCACTTACGATGTTGCGACATCAAAACATGTTAACATGTTTTGTTAACACACAACATCATAACACTTACATGCTTGAATTGGAAGTGAGCTGTCTTCTAATCTTTAAAGGGTATAGCAGATGAACATGAGATGAACATATATACGCATCTTACATGGAATAGGTCAGTGCCTGGTAAGTCTTTCAGCATGAACATGCTAAAGGGCATAGCAAGGAACACGAGAGATTTTTAAAACAAGCGTCTCTGTGAGCTACGATTTATACGGTTATGGTAGTAGACTGCAATACTCATAGAGTAAGCTTAATATTAACAAGATGTGAGTTCTGCATAATTCTTAAGTAGTGTTTAAATGGTTGTTTTAATAGAGTGGTAATACTCCTTTCATTAATTCTGTGAGCCTGTTTAGTGGAAGAATTCTGCTCTCCTGGCTGTCATAGAGGCTTGTTAGCTGCGTGTGGAGTTGAGAACAAATTGACCCGACTTCTCCAACTGCCAGTTATCAGCTCTTATTTGAAATGGATAGAAGTGCAGTATGGAGGAGGATTAAACTCCACATCATTGGAGTTTGTTTTGACCATGTGGCTAATGAAACGTTGAGTTTAGATACAGTTTGACACTGACAAATAAACTTGCTTGACTACTGTTCTGGGTGAGCTGAGAATCCTCCCCTGAATTCAAAAGCACAGGTCTCTTGCAACCATCCTGTCTAGAACTATTCTTGCATCATATGCAGTAGTGACCCGTGTTCTGTGTGTTTCTTCTGCAGTCTCGGTCACCATACTTGGCTGTTACTAAGGCAGTGAAGCTGCAGAAAGATCATTCAGTTTATACTGGAATTGAAAATTTGCCTTGTGGAATTGAGTGGACTGCTGGCACTTCCTTAGCTCAGTTCGGTATTGCTGTCTGTTCCTGCTACTGTCCAGTAGTTGTGTAGAGGCATCACTGCAAACTGAGGTGATAAATTCCGTGCCTGTGTTGCTTTTGTGTAGATTACTGGCTTTCAAAGGGAATTTACAGGCTAAAAATAGCATTTCTTATTACGCTGCTTGTCAGAAACAGGAGCAGTACAGGTGTTTGCCTATGGAAGAAAGCCATACCTTTTGTGGCGTAGTAAGGAGATAGATACGTGTTTATCACTCGCACAAGTAGGAAGTCTGAGCACTTTTCGCATTGCTAATAGTATTTCTGTTGTCAGGCTGCTGTCAGTCATTTCTAAGATGTGGTTCAAATATGAAACACAAGATTAGGGTAGTATTTTATGTGAGTCCAGTAACTAAAAGGATGTTGATGTGGGGAAACTTGGTCTATTCCTGATGTTAACTTCTGCAGGGTGTGCAAAAATGTGTGTCTTGGCTATAGTAGTGAAAATCAGAAGCCAAAATATTTGAGTGAACATGCTTTAGAAACAGATAATATAATGTGTTGTTTACACTCTTAAGTAAAAACCTACACTAAAAGCAATTATCTTTTCTTTTAGAGGGACTCTGAATATGTCTGGCATAGCTCTTAGCAGACTTGCACAGGAGAGAAAAGCCTGGAGAAAAGATCATCCATTTGTAAGTCTGAGAACTGACAAATTTCTGACTGCAGTTATTGTGGTGTTCCGATGATGATTTTTTTTCTTTACCCTGATGTGATTCTTTTTCTATTATTAATTATTATTTTTTAAATTAAAAAGCTACCTAAAACTATGTAATGCAAAAAGAAATAACGGTGTAAAGATAATGTCATGAAGTATTCTAAGTACACCTTCTAAAATCCTCACTCTTTGGCTTTTTGCCTTAATTCAGGGATTTGTAGCAGTACCTACAAAAAATCCAGATGGCACAATGAATCTAATGAACTGGGAGTGTGCTATTCCAGGAAAGAAAGGGGTAAGACTTATTGTTGTCCTAACACCTCACAGTGAAAAATAACATAAGCCTTCTCGTGCATTACACTGACAACTGAGAGTATAACTTACACGTAGTTTAATAGAAATACTTGGATCCTACTGTTACTTCAAAATCCAGGTGGAGTGGGCTAAGAATGATACTGGACAGAATACACTTGTTCAGCTGTAGACACTGACCACCTTATCGATAAAGGTTTGCAGAGGGCTGTGTAAGAATCCTTCATTGAGCAAACTTGAGATTGTCTTCTGCTTCATGCCAGCATTTATTGTGACTTGGGTTCTTTCTAAATGCTGGTTTAAGCCCTAAAGCTTGAAAATCAATGCTACCAAAATGTTGCCTTTGATGGTTAAGCGCCTGTACGTTTTTTTGTGCACAGAATAGTAAGACCTTTCTGTCCTACAGAAGTGCTGTAGCGGTGTGTTTAACCTTTTGGATTTCATGGAAAATAATTCTGTGTTATCAACATGGAATTTCATTGCCTTCCATTTGATAGACTTTTCTCTTTTTTACAAGGAAAAGAATACATTTTACTTTTGCTTCTGCATCCCTTTCCTTAAAAAAGCAAGAGAAAAGGAAAAAGTCTTTAGAGATCAGAATTGATGATTTTTATCATCTTGATCTGGTTCTAGGAGATAAAACAATTGCAAATTTTGAAGTGAAAGTAGTCATTAATGCCTGAAACTTCTTTGATTTTGTACACTGCCATTGTAAGATCTGATTCTGAGCAGAATCTTGTTTCTATTTTTCAATATATTACTATGTGGAGATTATGCTTGAATTCATTAGAAGCAATGTTTCTTCTGAGATAATACTATTAATTACTTGGTGGTTTTGATTCTTTTGGGTCTTCAGTATTTCTGCATTGGATGTAGGGCGTCTTCTCTTACTCTGCCTGTTCTGCTGTGTATTGCAAACTTGCTTAAGTCTCCTTAAGATTTCATTTCTTAGCTTCTGAGAAGGCAAAGCGTGTAGGCAAAACCTGCAGATTATCTGCTACTGCCTCAGTTTAATGCTGAAGGTGGCATTGCTGCTATGGTTATAACAGCTCAGTACTTTGGTAGTTCTCTGCGCAGCTCCAGTTGGTTCTTAAAGAAGCACCTAAAAATGATTTAACTGTGAGGAAAAACTCATTCCCCTGTATTCTGCCAAAACAAGATTATCCCTTATAATAGCCAGGTACATACTTGATCAAGATGTATTATTTAAATACTTCTGTGAAATTTTTCATGCTACTGCTTTAAAGCTTTTTAAACCACAAAATGGAGTGAACAAGACCCTTAAAGACAACCTCTTACCTCTTAGAACATGTATTGCACAAGGAAAAGGTTTTGCTCATGTGATTCCTAGTAGAGATTAATTTTAAAAATCAGGATTTTTACTTGAGTGAAAATGCCATCTCTTTAAAAAGAAGCAGCATGCTTTCCTCATCTCTGCCATACCAACTGGTTGCTCTCTACCACCACTGTCTTTTGAGGCATGCTGTACTGCAACTGCTTCCTCTGAGATGGATGAGTCGGTGAAACAACCAAAATGCTCTTGTGAGTCAGACCAAAAATTGAAGTGGTGTGAGTGCTGGGTTGGATATCTCCATACACCTTTTTGACAACATATCACTTGTTAACTACCTAGAATTTGACTCTGAACATCTGCAACCTGGCCAGTAACGCAATATGATCTTTATACTGCTGTCATATCGTTACCTCAGTAAGGCTTTTAAGTGTCTGATAGCTTTCATCCATAAGGAAGGTATGTTGCTCTATCAGAAGAACAGTAAAAAACTGTTCTGGTGTTCTACTTGAAATTATTAAAAGCTATTTTTTTTCCCCAGTGACTGAAATAACAACAAAACAGGAAAAGTTTATTCTATCAAAAGGCTCTTTTCTTCTGAAAATGAAAAAGTTTGTCTCCTCTGAGAAGGTAGACAGAATAGATATTTCTGGTTGTTGACAACCCACTACAACTATTCAGAACAAGTTCTTTAAATACATTCTAACAAATATAATTAAACTCATTTGCCTTTTAAAACACGGTTATCTTGGTATATGCTATAGTATGATTTTTTCCTATTCTAGTTTGAGACTTTGCACAATAAAATACCAATGACAGTGGAATGCTTTTTCTTTTTTTGGTGGTTTATTTTCCCTTTTTCCTTCAGCTAAAAATCACATGAATCATGTAGAAAAGAGAGATTTCCTCCTAAGGTGGTCTTCAAATATGACGGTCTGTCTCTGCGGATAAGGGTTGATCATTTGTGCTTATAAGATGTGAGACCATCTTTACTTCAGTTTGTTTTAAAGAATGAATCCAACACTTAACTTTCATTGCAGTGTTTCCATAGCAAGGGAGAAGTGGTCTGCATTTTACATATATAATAAACTTTTCTATATTTCTACACTTCTTACCAGAAATCAGTTTGTCAGAAATGGGCTTTTTTTCTATTTCCAAGTAAGAGGACAAAGAACTATATACTTGAGACAGGCTTTTTGCCATTTGTTATATTGTGTTTATACGACCCTTTTGAGTACGGTTGTCTTATTTGGTCTGTACTGTAGCATGGTCACTGCTCTTATCGGTGCTCTTCCCAGTTTCTGGTGGGGATGAAAAGCTTCTTGAAATTTCTGTTACACAAAGAAATGGAATTTCTGAGACTACTTGCTACCAGTGCAGACAGGGTTAGTTTAGACTAGTGAACTTCCTATTAACTGTAGCAGTACTACAGTGCAGTCCAGTTTTTTTATTAATTTATGGTTTATCTAGCCACATTCTCATGAGGTAAAATAGAAGCCATTTACATCCATGTGCTTAAAGGGTATATCCATAGGAGATAAGGATGTATCATAAGGAGAAACTTTTTCACAGTGAACGTGGCAGAATACTGCAACAGGCTGATCAGGGATGTTGTGGAGTCTCCTTTTCTGGATCTCTAGGTGATCCTGCTCTGGCAGGGGGATTGGACTAGATGATCTTCAGAGGTCCCTTCCAACCCCTAACATTCTGTGCTTCTGTGATCCATATGCTGTCTTCTCAGAATTATTTCAAATCAGGGTATAACGGCCCCTTCCTCGTTGCACGTGTGTCATGTAAAAGAAGTATTCTGTTCCTGTGTGTACAAAGATTTTTACTTGTATATGGAATTACCAGTGATGATCCCAACTATTGATGCTTCAGCAACACTTACTGAAGTGGAAAAGCAGGGTTTTCCTTCTTCAACTCTTTACAGAGGTAGGATAACTTGCCTCAGTCTAGGCAGCATGCTACAGTGTAGGACAGCTATTTTGTACTCTGTGGCAGAAGGATGTCTTGTGCTTTGTCTGAGAAACTGTATTCTTGATAAGCTTTTTTTCCACAAGTTTGACTTCTTCATGCTGTAATCGAAACTCTACCATAACTTTTCATAGACACCATGGGAAGGAGGCTTATTTAAGCTACGGATGCTTTTCAAGGATGACTACCCTTCTTCACCCCCAAAATGTAAGTAAAAGCAGTAAAACCCACTGGTTTATTAGAGCAGTGTTAAATTAGCCTGTGAGATTCAAAGGATGGTTATTACTTTCTTCTTACAGATTTCTTTTTTTTTAAGAAGTTGCTTTGTTCCCCTCCCCTTGCATTTAGAAAGTTGTGATGAAATCAGTTAAGTGCTCAATATAACAAAATTAGGAGGGGAGGAGGATTGCTGTGTGGGTTTCCTCAAAGTGACAAAAACACCACTTGAACGTGGTTAGACTAAATTGCTTTGCGTGTTTTTACTGTTAAGTTGGTCTTCTAAGCCAAGAATTCAAAAGGCAAGAACTTGGAAAAAATAAACAAAAAAAAGTTCCATGAACTTTAACCTTTTCATCGACTCGCTCTAAAACATGGATCTGTTCTTTTCCTGATACTATATACAAACAGATGTTATTAGATATCACTTTTAAAAAGTTTTCAAGTTTTCCTTATCCCATCACAAACCTACCTGCTTTAAAAATCTGAAAACATCTATTGCTTTACCTAGTTTCTTGGTTCTTGAATTGGCTACCATGTCAAATCAATGACAGTGATTACAAATTACTCTTGACAGCATTTTTTTTCTCATTTCATTTTAGTGTTTCAGCTGTATTGATTGTCTTGGCTACCTCCTTTTGTTTGTTACAACCTAAATACATGTGATGCAAGGGGAAAAGTATCTTTTAACTAGAAAATATTTAACATTAATATTTGGAGAAATAACAACTAGCACATCCTGCAAGGGTTAAACAAACTATGATGACTTACGATAAGATGTACATGTGACTGGTAAGACTTCCGAGTTCCTGCTGAACTTCATTGAGCAGCTCATAAGCAAGAATTACTTGTGATGTCAGCTGGATTAGAAAACTGCACTAACATATAGATATTTCATATATTGCTAAACAAGTAGTATTCAAGATGGTGGCTGTTGCTTTTAAGTCCTGTAAAGATTAAAGAAATGCCAGAGTATAGATGGAGTGGCAGAAGGAGAGCTGCACAAGCTTGCTCCTTTAGTCAGTCTTGCAACTTAAATTTGGTTACTCTTGTTCAGTGCATCTTGATAAAGGAAAAATGAAACTGGAAAAATGCTAGAGACTTGGTCATTTTTCTATGGAACTTGCACTATTTTAAAGTGAAGAGAGAAGTGATGAGTAAAGGGCAGTTGCTCTCCTTTATATAGTGGTATGTGAGGTTGTACAGACAAGATTGGTTTAAAAAGGTCTTTATCACAAACCTGCTACAAACTATTTTGTCAGTTTATATTCCTAAACCAGAAGATTACTGGTTGCAATGATAGTGTTACATTGCCTGGATTGATACCACAGATTTAATGGAGTTCCTGCTTTAGGTGCAGGCTGAGCCAAGAAGAAAACCAGTCTTGGTAGCTCCAGAAATCTGTGTGGGTTTGTTGGTTTTTTTTTTTTTTTTGGTTTGGTTTTTTGATTGGGTGGTTTTGGTTTTTTTGTGGGGGGTTGTCTTGGGAGTGTCTTTGGCCATTTTTTTATTTCCACAGATCTAAAACAACTCTTGGATCTTAGACTTACCTTAGCACAGCATGTAAGCAATTCTCTCTTCTTCATCAGGTAAATTTGAACCACCATTATTCCACCCAAATGTGTATCCTTCAGGCACGGTGTGTCTTTCCATCTTAGAGGAGGATAAGGATTGGAGGCCAGCAATCACAATTAAACAGGTCATTAATTGTACTTAGACATTTTTAGCCCTTTTATTAGCTTTGTTTGTTTATATGATGTGAATGTAAGATGTTCACTGTGTGTTTCTGCAGTTGGTTTCTAAGTTGTTTTTTTTTCTTTTTTAATTGAATGTCTTAGAAGGAATGTAGTCATATATATTGCTATTTCTTCTCCCACAGATCTTGTTAGGAATACAAGAACTTCTAAATGAACCAAATATTCAAGACCCAGCTCAAGCAGAGGCTTACACAATTTACTGGTAAGTATCTTCATTTATCAGCTTGAAAGCTGTCCCTGTTGTCTACAGCCGTTAGCTGCTTATAGTATAATATATAAATGTTTTCAGGAATGATCAGGGGGATTTTTTTTACCTTCATGGCTCTGTCCTGTGGAGATGCCTAGCTTGTGCTAAACTTGAACAAAACAGTAATTTCACGGTTAATGGGGTAGTTGGGCTTTTAGTAGCATCGCAACAGCAGCAAAGTCTGAAAGCTCCTTTAGTTACTGTGATTCTAATCCCAGTTGTAGCCCAACATTAAATACTTTTCCCCTAAAGGCTGAGTGTTGGTGCTGAGGCATAAAGTCATGAGACCAGTGATAGAGGGTACTGAATTAGGTAACAAGTGCCCTTAATCAGTATAGGAGTAACTTCTATCCAGTAGTGGGTACCTATAGGCACTTGTGTCTGAAGGATAAAGGAGAGCTGCTGTGATTGCTGTGAGAAACATGCAGTGTTTTGTGAAAACTAGATCTTCCAAAAGAATGGGTTAAAAAGTGCAGAAAGCTTGTAGCTTTAGCAGAATGGACTTTGCATTGGTTAGGAAAGGTGGTAATTTGTGAGCTAAAAAGTACTGGTTATTTTTTTTAGGCTTAATCTTAAAATCTTTTAAGTATCTACTGAAGATTTGGTGGGACTGAGTGCACATAAAGGACAGTTAGGTGGCCACAGTTGTAGGCAGCACCTTTGGGAGACAGTATTGATGAGGCAGGCCTCTCCCCCTTTTTGTCTTTTTATTAAAATCTTTAAAAGGTTTCTACTTTATTGTGAGTGCTTCTAGGAAAAAGAAAATCTATTGAGAAGAAACTGTTACATACGTGTTTTGTTACTTCAGGTATATATAGACTCCTATTTATCCTCTTCGTGTCTTTTGGACATGCATACTATTTCAGATGAATTACTGTATTTCTGCAGTCTGAGAGTGTTTCTCACTACTTAATGTCTAACTGGTAGAAGCTCAACAAAGCAAGATTGTGCATCTAAATTTTGCATAGTTGATAAATACTGGAGAAGATGCAGGTAAACTTTTAGTCTATATGTTAAACTTCAAGAATAAACTTTGCATTCAGAATAAGAATACTTGGTTGCTTTGGTACTGTCACTCTAATGTTAGCACTGATAATGTGCTAACCTGTTTCCTCCTCTGTGCTGTAGGCATGCAGTCTACTACAGCAGGCATTGTGTATATTCTCAGGGTGTGAGATTTAGCAGCTAGGTTGTATTCTCATGTGACAATGCAATAGAACTTAAATTTAGAATAAAATTTGTAAATTTGTGAGAAGAAACTAGAGTGTTTTCAGTCTGCTTGCTAGTAATTGTTCATTGGATGTGACCACAATTGGCTTCATTTCTTCTTCCCTCCAAAACTGTCAACTTCTGAGGATATAATTTGCTGCTTCTTTGTTTTTGTGTTTTGTTTTTTTTTACTGCAGCAAGCCTTCATAGCTGAAAGTAAGTTAAGTTTACTGCAAAGCTGTCTGCAAAATCTAGTCACTGTAAACTACCTTTGGCACAAGAGTAATGGTAACATTTTTGTTTAGCTCTTGACTGACACTTCTGACAGCTAATACAAAATACGGTGTTGAATGTAAATGGATGCTCTACTAAGCTACTACCATCCCTTGTTGGCAGAAGAATAGAAAATAAAGAACTTGCCCTTTTATGTGTTGAGTCTGAGGCTTAATGACTGGTCATAGTTCCCTGAAGTAGTACTTGCTTGTTTAATCAATCTGTAGCAAGTATGCTAGATTTAGTGAACGATAGTGGGGTTTTTTTGTTGTTGTTGGTTGGTTTTTTGGTTGGTTTTTTTTGTGTGTGGTTTTTTGGGGTTGTTTCTTTTGTTTGTTTATTTTCAAAATGTTGAGCTAGTTTTTTTCAACTGAAGCTTAGGATAAAGCTAACACTGAGTCAGGGTCTGCAGAGATAAAGGTTAAAATTACCATACCATTACCAGTTTCTCATTTCTTAAAGAGCATTTCTTCTCTCTCCCCAAAGCAATAAAGGTGATACTTTAAAATCATATGAAGTCCACCAACTGTTAGTGAACTGCTCTTACCAATCACTTTGTGCTGTTAGGGAACTGGAACTTACTGGTAATGACCTCAGGTCTTAACATGGGGAGCGAAAGTTAAGTTCAGAATGCTTACATGTAAGGTGTAGCTGGCTTTGATAAAGAGCAGGTGCAAAGAGACTGGTATGATATCAAGTCAGGTAGCACAATCATTTGACAACAGATGAAGTTTGGGAAGTAACTACCTAAACAGTACCTTATTTCCTTCCAAAAGAAATTATCAGAGTAATGGTCCAGAAAAGCCTTTACTATATTGTAGTGTTCTGTTAATTCCTAATGGTTTTGTCTTCAGCAATGACTTAGTTTCATACTGAAGAGAAATAGAAGAACAATATACATGGCCTCTCACTTCTCAAGCTGTAATTACTCTTTCTCTTTCCTATTCAGCCAAAACAGAGTGGAATATGAAAAGAGGGTTCGAGCACAAGCCAAGAAGTTTGCACCATCATAAGCATCTGTCATGCAGCATCTTAAAAAGGAAGGGATTGGTTTGGCAAGAACTTGTTTACAAAACTTTTGCAAAATCTAATGTTGCTATGTACAATTAATATCCACTTAGGGGAGGGGGTTGTATGTGTGCCATTTTCCATATTCGCCACTTGTATACAGTTCTAAATTTGCTGAATTGCCCCCAGTTTTTTCATACAGGGTCTCTTCCTTCAGTCTTTTGTATTTTTGATTGTTATGTAAAACTTGCTTTTATTTTAATATTGATGTCAGTATTTCAACTGCTGTAAAATTATAAACTTTTATACTTCTATAAATTCACTAGTATCTCTAGTTACTTTGCTATCTGATGCAGGCATGCTTTAAAATGTTAGAACTATATTTAGCCTCTAGCTGGCTGTATGAAAAAACATCATACTCTCCACCCCCTTCCCTCCCTGAATTTGTTTTTCTATCTTTCAGAAACTAGGTTATCGCTTAAGAGCCTCTAAGATCCAAAGTCAGCCAGCATCCTTATTCTGCATCACTTCCTTTGTGTTTATATGGCGTTCTGTCTGTGTTGCTGTTTAGAGTAAATAAACTGTTTATATAAAGGGCTTTGTTTCATTTATCTTCATTAAAATGATTAAAAGACTGCCATTGAAATGGCTCTGAACACAATTCAGTGCAAGATCTGTTTTTAAGGCCTATGATGCTGCACTTACCTTTTGTTTAGATGTTATCTTATTTTCTCTGACCCCACTCCCAAAAGGAATGTGGCCCTTCTTTGGCCAATGAGGGGTAACTGCAGCTAGTCAACTTTTGACCAGTTCCTTAAACAGCTTATGGAATTCTAACTAGCTAGAGACCAATTGCTTACTGTGCATAAAGGGATCAAAACACTGGTGTGAGCATGTTAACATAAAGTAACACAAGCATTAGACTGATGAGAACAATAAAGAAGCTGTCCAAGGAATGCAAAGGGATTTACAGCAACTGGGGACTGTAACTGGTACTTTTCTGTCAGAAATACTTCCGTGCCTTCTTCCATATGTCAATGTATATAGCTTTTAGGAAAAGGATGTGCTCTATGCAATTACAGTTTCCTTCTGTAAAGGAAATCAGTTAAATTATGTAAGTTATTTTAATGTATGTCAAATTGATATGCCCTCTATTAAACTTTCACTTTTTAATTGTATTTTTAGTCAAAATCATTCTGCAAAACGAAGTGTGAAAAGCTTTGTTCCATCTGAGCTGTAGCTTTTTCAGTGCTTTTGTTATTAAAAAATGGCTACTGCTAGGCTTAGGTTCTTCTAAGTGTGATACAGTTCTGTTCTCAGATCTGTTCTGCTTGTCTGCATTTGATTGTATTAGCTTTATAACAAAAGCCTTCCCCCAATTCAGAACAGCGAGCACTTCACGTTACTCAGTCCTTTAAAAATTGCTTGTGTATGATTGCTTCCTTGTTACTATCTAGAAAAACTTGTTACAACAGATGATTTGGGAAAGACTTCATATGCTTGGGGTTGGAAAGGGAAAAAGTAAATGCAAAACTGAGTTAAAAGGAGAAAATTCCCTGTCAAATTCATTTACTTGGCTTTTTTTTTCTTTTTAAAGGGAAATGGAATATTTGTACCACTAAAACTGCTACTACTATTCCCCCTTTTAGCTCCACTAGGACTAGCAATTAATCTCTCATAGAAGAGGGTTAAGACGTGAAAATCATGCTGTGACTTGAAGAATGTATATATATATGAAGGTAACTCTAGGAGTTGTCCTCATAGCTCCTATTCTTCTGAACAGTTGCTGACGTTTAGGTTTTAATAAATTCCAGCTGGGTGCTGGAAACTCAAAAGAGCATTGTAGTTAAATGTACAGAAAACAACAGCTACAGCTGCATTTCCACTATACAAACTGTCAAGCACATGGAAAAGTGAACTAAGATATTAGTGCTGATGAGTCTCTGACTCAGATCTTTAAAGGCCAGGTCTGTATTTCTGACTTCAAGTAATAATGCAAGGAGATAACACTGTTGAACCCATTAGCTGAAATTTGATGGTACAGTTCTGAATATAAAGTGCCAAAATGCTGTATGTTGCTTAGAACTGTCTACAAGAGTAAATAAAAATAAAATAGTATGTATGGTTACTGAGATGTTAAAACAATTGGAGGAAACATTTTGTTCCCTTTAAACTTAGGTAGTCGGTTTAAGCTAGATGTAGTTGAAATATGTAGGGCAGGTTCAAGCTGGAAAAAGAGGCTCTTCATGTGGTAGGCACCCTGAACAGGACAGTAACTTAGTTTTGTTTTCCAGTTGAAATATAACCCAGGAGTTAGAAGGGTTCACTTAACATATTATTAGGTAAAAATAATCCTTATAAGCTACTTTTCAGACACATCGCTGAGAATACAGTGGGGTTTTTTTAACTTGTAACCAAGCTTCAGGCTCTTTACATAATACTTAGCCTTCCATAAACAATTATCTACCAATGAAATAATCTAAAGCCTTTATGCGCATAAATAGACTTGTACACCCATATATTGCCTGAGGTTCATCTAAAGGAAATCATCTGTTTCTTTAACTGTTCACACAAAAATTTAATTATACAGGATGTTCCAATTCTTTGAGATTGTTCCAGGGGGTGGTGGCTTGTTTGGTTGGCTTTTTTTGGTGTTTTGGTTGTTTTTGTTTTGTTTTTTTTACTTTTCAAATTGTTGATTTATTGGCTGCTGCAGCAACTTTATTATAGAGTACCATGATCTTCTGGACTGCTCTCATCGCTGCTTTCAGTGGTATTATCTGGAGTGCTCACGCTGTCCTCAGATTCTTCTTTACTTTGTGCTAGTCTGGAAATATTTTTCAGGATTATAAAAGCAAACCATCGTATAGTAAGAAAATAGTATTTATATGAAATATCATTACCTTGGGGAATTGATTGATCTATTGGGATTAGAAAATTCTTTTCCTGAGTCAACATCAAACGGGTCTGCAAAAAGAAGGAAAAAATACACACACTGATGAAGGCACCATATTTTAATTCTCTGCCTTAACTTTCAGAGAAGATTACTGACAGGGAGGAGAAGGCATAGGGATCCTAGTTCAGCTTTCTGGTAAGTTTATCATAGTTTGGTCCCTAACCAGGGGAGGTGGGAAACAGTGGTCAAGTCTTGCCCCTTCATTCTAGTCTTTCCACTCTCTTCCATGCTCTTTGTGGCCCCTGGAGTTCAGCAGCTCTTCAGGGGTAGTCAAACCTATCACACAAGTTTCTAAGGCTTTTGGTAAGAAAACATGGGTGTTTTCAGAACGGTTTTGTTCTAAAATGGCTATCTAGTTGGTTTGTAAGTTAGAAGTGAAGTATAGATGCCCAGGTTAACTCTTGCTGAGTTACGGCTAGGGCTAGATTTACTTTGGCTTACCCAACTGGGGAGAACTGTTACCTCAGAAAAATCAAACAAGGTGTGATAGCTTTGGTACCACAGTACAGCTAGAAAATATCTAGGGTTGCAAGTAGAAGTGTGCTGCATTTGGCATTGTAGTGTTGCCCCTTAAGAACTATCTTCAGTTGTAATGTAACTGTAGTTAGGCTTCCACCAAACAACTGGATGATTTCATTCAGCCTTGAATGCCATGGCAAAGAGGGCAGAGTGCCTAAAGTCTGCCTATCACCTCCTTAAGGTGTGATCCCCTCGCCTGTTCTCATGGGATTTAACCCCTGTGAAAAGAAAACATGAATGAGATACATCTCTCTTCACACATTCTTGATCATTTGTTTTGGCTTTTTTTGTTCTGTCTTGAATGAGACCAAGCACTCGCCTCTGACTACAGCCTGCAATACCGGGATACCAGTAAGTTACTGGAAGACTCTGGGAATAAACTACTGTACTTATAACTGTTTTCATTGTCTTTATAGGTCTGATTTTAAGCCTGTTTATCAGGGATTATATAAAAATGTCCATTAAAGGTCTTCTTAAATTTACATAGTCGGACTGCCTGTATTTCTCTTCTAGTCCTCCTGAATTACTAGCTATTTTACTCTGCTTTTAACTTCTGTAGATAAAATGATGAAGCATCAGCTTGACTTTTTACTCCTTAGTTCTCCAATATCCTTGATCAGAGTAGTTGCTCCACAGTTCAACTGTGAATACACTACTATATGCATTAAATTGCTTTAGTAATTTTCATCTTTTTGAATTGGAAAAAAATATGCAAACTTGCTTAAAGGAAGAATACACATCATAAAGACAGAACAAGGTATCTCAACAAAGCTCCTATCTTCTACCAGTATTTTCATGATATTAGAGGAAAAGACTGTATGGAAATTAGGAAAGGGGGGCATGGGGTGCGTCTGGCTTCTCTTACCTATTTCTTCATCTTTTGTTTCTTGAGCGCTGGCTAAAAAGTCCTTTTCAACTCTCAGCACTTCTTCCTGGCAATGACAGGCTGCATATTTTTCCAAGAGATTTTTGTTCAAGTCAATAAATGCCTTACCCCATTTAAATTTCCTTAGAAGAATAGTGGCTAGGTCTGGGAATCCTAAAACAGAAAATAAATTATCAGTTTTCTTTTTCAGTGTGAGATTTCACTCAACTTATAGGTTTCTAAGTGTACTACATACCTATGCATCAGTACAATAGTGAGATGTTTGCCAGCATTTTTTCAGTGTTTGGGGACTCAGATATTTAAAAAGATAAAAATATTTTTAAATTGCAGTTTAACTTGAAACATCTAACTGAATCCAAGTTCATAGTCTTTTAGTGAGTGTTATATAAAAATACTATGTACAGATAATGAATGATTCAAGCTCTAGCTCCCACAGTCCTTCAGTAAGAGAGTAGCTGTACGCAAAATATTTTCAGAAGGTAGTATTTGTCTGCAGCGTAGTACAGCACATCTTTTCAGTTGTCGAGAAAGTTCTGTAATGAGTTTGCAAAACCTTGCAAGAAGGGGCAAATTCTTTTGTTCTTAACCAGAACCCACCCTATTAACAGATAGCTGCTACCACTCATTAAGATAAAGGTGCCTAAGGATTCACCCTCTGTCTTCTCTGGCGCTTAACAGCTTTTCTAACATTAAGGGCCTGACAAAACCAGGATCATCAATTTGTTTCTCGTTTAGTCGTTGATATGAACAGCCCCCAGATACCTCGATGCTACCAAATAGAAGTACTTGGAAGAAAGCTAGACAATCTGATTCCACACTCAACCAAGTGATGACCACAGTGGGACAGCATTACAGTTTATTCTATTGCAGATCATTTCTTCTGATTTACTAAGAATGTAAGAATTGCTGATAGCATGTTTCCTATCAGACATATTATAGCCTACCAACAATGCAAAAAGCTGCAGCGAAGGCTTCCACGCAGGACAGCTTGCATGGTCGACCATAGTTTATAGGATTTGCAGCTACCAAGTAAGGCAGGAGCCGTAGATGACTTCCTCTCATTCTCTTAAAAGGAGTTTCTTCTAATTTGGCCCATGAGCAATCTATGACTGCAATGCCACTCTGAGTAATGATGTGCCTGAAAAAAGAAACATCACTATATTTGAAAATTTACTATAATTGTATTGACAAAATAAGTTAAAATGAGAATTACAATTGCCACTTTACAGTGGCAACAAATTTGCTTACAACCGCTCCCTCTGTCAATCAAAAAGCATACAATTTACAGTGATTTAAAGTACAGATGCAATGAGAATAATAACATGCTTTTCCTCTGAGCGTGCATGTGTCAAAAAAGGTTTATCTGTACATTTCAAACAAAGTGAAAAATTGTAGGTTTAAAAATGTGACAGAAAAAGTGTGCTTAATAGTAACGTTTGTATTCTTAAAGGTACACCAAAGTTTATTGGTTCTCTGCTAGCTTCTAAAGACTAATCTTTTCTCTGAATAAGTACATCTTTCTAATAATTCTGCAGGCACATTTTTAGAAAATTCTGAACATTTCCCCCAAATAAGTTTTCTAGTTACTGTATTCTGTTCCTTCATCAAAGAATATGAATATAGAATCATAAAGGATACAGTAGCTATAGGCCCA
>WTSP01022839.1:0-11910 GCA_025331215.1 Actenoides lindsayi
TTCCCCTGGGCGGGCAGTTTCAGAGAACTGTGTGGGATGAGGCTGTGGGGAAGGAAGACTTCACCCAGCCACCCCTCTGGGGTGATGTGAAGGAGTCGGTGCTGCAGGCTCTGGAGGGGTAGGAGACTGGGACCCAGGGTGAGGGAGTGATTGGTGCTTTCCCCTAGACTATGCTTTTGGGGGTGGGAGAGAGACAACAACTACAGGGTATCCCCCATGCAAAGAGTGGTAGGGGCACAGTGAGTCTTTCCTAGACACAGGGTGGGAGGAGGATGGATAAAAAAGGATTTCCTATAAATGGTAGAGTGGATGGATGGAGGGGTTTCCCTATGCATGGCAGAAGGATGGACTTGGGGGGGAGGTCCCTGGTTCTCCCTTCTGCCCTGGGCTTGGGGAGCTGAGAAAGTCTCCCCATGGCATGGGGTGGAGCTGAGAGGGGTTCTCCCACATGCAGGTGCACCCTCCCCATGCTCACTGAGCCGACTGCTGGGAGAGCAGAGCCAGCCCTGGGCTCCCTTCCAGGAATGGGTTTTCTCGGGGAGGTGCCGGCAGGGAAGGGCCGTTCCCTGAACCGCTGGGGCAGACCCATTGCCTTCCTGGAAGGCAGCAGCAGTGACAGTCCCATGTGGCCACCCCCGAAATGAGCCCCGCGCCTGGCCCCGACCTTCCTCACCGGGCGCAGCAAGACCTGGTGAGCAGCCCCGGGCACTGCCGGAGAGCCCGCACCTGCACGGTACTGGGCAGGAAAAGTGGAGTGGGGGGGGCTTGGGGTAATGTTTTGGTCCCAGCTGAGCCTGGGGGAGTCTTGTGGAACTTGAGGGGGGTATGGATGGTGAAGATCATGCTTGGCCGTGGTGGTCGTCTCTGCTCCCCATCACTGGTCACTGCTCCTTGTCACTGTCCCCTTTTCTGCTGGTCTCCGGTCAGAGCATCCTGCCGTTCTGGGATGCAGAGCTGGTGCTGTGCAGAGACCGGGAGAGGCAGGGTTAACCCGGCTCGGCACAGCGAGGGGAAGGAAGGTCCCTTTCCCTTTTTTCGTGCCCACATCCTGCAGCCTGGAGCTGCTTGGAATGCACCTGCCCGGCTGGGCTCCCAGGGCCGTGCGCGTTGCAGCAGCGCCGTGCTGGGGAAAGGTCAGTGGGGAGGGGGCTGATCTGGGGTCCAGCTCTGGGAGAAGTGCCGGGCGTCTCACCGGACAGCTCTGCGGCCTCCATGTGGGTAAGGGAATTCGGCGACAGCAGCAGCTTCTCACGTGATGCTCAGGGGCGCAGAGTTCATCTCACAGTCAGTAACTCTGTTGATTTGTGGATGGGTCACCTCCCTACATCTGTGACACCGGAGTCAGCCCCCAGGAGCGCGTCTGCCGGTGCGGATGGGGTTGGGATTGCCGCCCGGCTGCCCCAAATCCATACATCGGCTCGTATGGACGCACGGATGTGTGCTGGGCTCCTTGCAGAGCGCGGCGAGTCCCTTGGCTTGCGATTGACGGTAGCGAGCGGCTGGCAGCAAGTGTGTACAGAAAGGTCAGAGTCTGCAGTATTTGGGAAATGAGTCACTTTTTGTGTGTGCTTTAAGTTTTAAGCTAGCCAGGCTCAGAGCAGATTTGCATTTGATGGCTGGAATGGGGCTGTAAGACACCCTTCTGGGTTTTGCACGTGATGCCTTGCCTTAAATCTCACCTCTTCATCCCACCCTGGCGTCTCCAGGGATGTGAGGGGGTGCTTGGGCTACAGATTTGCACATCTCTGACAAGGGAGAGGGAAGGGGACACATGTCCTCACAGGGCTGGCTGGGTTCTCTACCAGTGCTGGCAGTCTTACTGTCTCCATCCAGTTTTGTGGGGGTCGGTCCTTCAAATAGCGTGATGAATATCTTGTGGTTTGTTGGTTCACTTACTTATTGCGCTTCTCCCTGCTGGGGTGGCTGCTGAGCACCTTCTTCCTGCATTGGTGCCAGGTCAGTTGTCTTTGCTGGTTTTAAGTAAATTTGGGAGTAATAGCGCGAGTCCTGGAAGGCGGTTAATGCCCCAGCTTGCTGGGCTGCCCCAGTCATGTTGCCTGTGAAGTCAGCAGCTGGAGACAAAGCTTGTGGTTTAGGGGAAGGTTTTTCCAGGAGCCAGAGGAAGACATTTGTTCTGTGTTGTCATCCGTCTCCGCCACTGGCTTCCTATGCGATCCTGGCCAAGTCGCTTTGGTACTTGACGCCCATATCCTCTCAAGTCTGTTTGTCAGTCCCATCCCAGGGCATTTTCACCGGTGGCTGGAGTGTGTGGGTATTCTGCAAAGGGCAGTAGCTCTTTTGGGGACTGGATTCAGGCTCTTTCCAGGTTTCTGAGCAGAGTGGCAGCAGATGTTTATGTGTAAGTCACACCTGATAACGAGGTGCTGGGAATAGGGCATTGGTCTTGGATGTGGCACCGCCGGGAATTCGATCTTGGCAGGGGAAGAGTTATCTCCGAAAGAAGTGGTGAGAAAATTCTCGCTTGACTTCCCTTCCCCACCTGCCTTTAAGTTCCTGAGTCATGGAAATTAAAATCTCCTTGGCATACGCCCATGGTTTGGGCTAGAGGGTGTGGAAGAAGCTATGATTGGATTCTCAAAGTCTGTGGTTGTGATAAGAACGTACAGTACCGGAAGAAACAAATGTTAACCTTACTGGAGAGTAGAAGGTTTGTTATCTCTAGCTTTTATCCAACTGATACTGGAGTGAAACAGCAGGCCCATGTCCTGCCACAGCCCGTGCGTAATTACCAGCTAATGTGGTGTTTGTTTTCTTGTGCTTTATTTGTAGGTTTGAAAGAAACTTTTGGACTGTGAATTGAGGCATTGGGTATGTAAATTTAAATTTTGTGCTTACTCTCCCCCCCGACTTCCCTTCACCATGTTGAATGAAATGTTTCATTAGACCCAGCTGGAATTTGTTTTCAGGAGAGCAGCTGCTCTGTAGAAAATACTGTACGTTCATATGCCACTGGGGAAGGAGGAGGAGTCATGGTTGTGGGAGGGGGTTGATCATAAAGGAATTTGACACTGAAGATGTACATTCCAGCCCAAACTTCAGGCACAGGGAGATGTGGGCTCTCCTGGGTACTAGTTGGGAGGACACCTCTGAGATAGGTCAACAGGTGTTGTGTTGGGGAAGGCTTCATGTTCCTTGGCTTACCCAAGCTTTGCTCACTGAGAGAGACTGGGCTGCGGTGTGGGTAGCAGCCCAGCAGGTTAGATGAGTTCTACTCCTTATTGCCACCACCGATTCATTGGGAAGCTGTGGACAGGTCTTCTCCAGAGTAGCCACCACTTGGGAGCAGGAAAGTCGTTTTCTGGTGGGTGAGGGTTAATGATCCACTGTGGCCTGGATTTTCCAGGTGTTGAAATCTTTCAGCTTCAGTTGGGAACTTAAGGCTTGTTTTGATCCCCGTGGCTGGATTTACAGCCAGCCAGCAGACAAGTGAGGGGGATGGCTCCTAAGGAAGATCTGAAAGCTGTGTTGGGAACTTCATAGAGATGAATGCAAGTGGTGGTGGGAGGAGTGGGCTGGGGTGGAGCTGCCATGGGCGAGGCAGGGAGAAAGAGGAGCCGGTTAGCTAATCCTCAGGAGGGTCTGGTTGCCTTCACCTGCCAGCTTGCTGGGTGGAACTGAGACATGCCAGGTCTCGCTGTTGGCCAAGAGACCTCACTGGGCAGCCTGGCAAGTGCTTACTGTGGTGCAGGGCTGTTTGCCTTGGGACCAAGGAGCTGGTGCTGTCCCTAACAGCAGCAGTTGTCCATCTGAGCACATCCCAGAGCAGCAGCTGTCTCTTCACTGGTTTTAGGGTACTTGCCCAGCTGCTTCTCCATTCCCATCCTCTTCCTGCTTCTGTTTCGAGCAGACTCAAGATGGCCTCGCCGGCAGACAGCTGCATCCAGTTCACCCGCCATGCGAGCGATGTCCTCCTCAATCTCAACCGCCTTAGAAGCCGGGATATCCTGACTGACGTTGTCATCATTGTGAACAGGGAGCAGTTCAGAGCCCACAAAACAGTCCTGATGGCCTGCAGGTGAGAGGCAGAGAAGCAGAATTGAAAGGGCCTGCCAAGAAATTTGTACTTGTAATAGGATTAGAGCCGAGACCTTTTGCCTCCAGCGTGGTGCCCACACCTTTCTCCGAGCGTGCCCATACCTCTCTCCTCCTTGCAAGCCCACATCTGCCAGTGGAGACAAACAGCAGCACAGCAGAAGTGAGGCACTTCCCTGAAGGCAGAGCACAAATACTCTGCAGGGACAGTACAGGAGAGGGGAGAAAAAGATGCTCACTGGGTTGAGTGAGTCCTCTGTGACCATGGTATCCAATGCTGCTGCTATTTTTAGAGCTATTCCTACCTAGCTTCCAGGATGCTGGTTGCACCCACCTTTCTTGATTTTTACCCAAGCCTGTTGGGGTCTGAAATCCCTTCCCAGCTCCTAAGATTGGTGGAATTGCCTTCTATTGAATGCTAATGAATATTCCACCGTTGCCCAGTTGAATTATGGCTGATACCTTCCAGGGTCTCCTGCTGACAAAGTATAAAGATTGGAAAAAGTCCAGATTTGACTATTAAGACATCTGAAGAATATTTTGCCAACATTTCCTTCTTTTTTTTTTTTTTTTCCTCTGGTTCAAGAGTGAGCATGAATGCCCCAAGAGGCTTTTGAAAGAAATGAGTCACGGTGGGAAGGGGGTGGTGGTAAGAAAAACAACAGGGAGAGGAAAAAAAAAGGGAATTTCTAAATGGTGGCAGTGGGGAGTTGTTGAACAGGTGAGATCTAAAAGCAGGCTGTTCCAGTTGGGAAAAGTGCAATGCAGAAGATGCTTACTAAGCTGAGAACCCAAGCTTGATAATAAGGGGGAAGCTCAGGGAATTCTGTAATTGCCTCCTCCTCCCTTCCCATTCACGAACCCCTCTGTGCTAAGGGATTTCAGACAGATTCTCTTTTTTTCCTCTGAATTGTCATAACACTCATCTTTCCTGTTTGCTCTCTGCAGTGGCCTCTTCTACAGCATCTTCACTGACCAGCTCAAGTGCAACCTGAACGTCATCAATCTGGACCCCGAAATTAACCCTGAGGGATTTTGCATCCTCTTGGATTTCATGTATACATCCCGCCTGAACTTGAGGGAGAACAATATCATGTCCGTGATGGCCACAGCGCTGTACCTGCAGATGGAGCACGTGGTTGATACCTGCCGAAGGTTTGTCAAGTCTAGGTGAGTGCTGTGAGTGAACTTCAGGGAGCCTGGGATGGTGTGTTTGGATGAGAGGGGGGAGAGCTGAAAAAGTATCTGCAAACTTATCCTTACGGTCTGAAAATGACTGTGTCTCCCTCCTTGTTGCTTGGTTCCAGTGAAGCAGAGATGGTGTCTGCTGTGAAGACCCCAAGAGAAGAGTTTTTGGCTGGACGGATGCTGAGCCACCCAGATGTGATGGCTTACCGGAGCAGAGATGTCTCAGAGAATGGCTTGCCTCTCCAAAATGGGTCCCTCTGTAATGGAAGGGCCTTTGCACCTGGCTTGATCAACAGTTTGTCTGGATCCCCCATTTCCTACCACGGATACAGCCCTCTCCCTCTAAATAGCTTCCTTGTGGATGATGAGTTGCGAGAGATGAGGATGCCTCTCTCCGAACTCTCAAGGGCAGGTACCTTCCCCAAGGAGAGGATCCTGCCATGCGACAGCTCCAGGACAATCCCCACCGAGTACATGAGAACCATTACCGACATCTCGGCCAACATGTGCCACGCTACCATCTATGCTCCGAAAGAAGGTGCTGCTGAAGAAGCCAGGAGCGACATGCACTACAGCGTAGCCTCTGGCCCCAAACCTGTCGTCCCTTCAATCCGGAACAATCCCTATTTCCCTTGTGACAAAGTGGCCAAAGAGGAGGAGCGGACCTCTTCAGAGGATGAGATCAGCCAGCACTTTGAGCCCACCAACACCCCCCTGGACCGCAAGGGACTCATCAGCCCCCAGAGCCCCCAGAAGTCAGACTGTCAGCCCAACTCGCCAACCGAGTCCAGCAGCAGCAAGAATGCCCGTATCAGTCAGAACTCCAGCTCCCTCTTCACCAAGAGCCCTACAGACCCCAAAGCCTGCAACTGGAAGAAGTACAAGTTCATCGTCCTCAACTCTCTCAATCAGAACACCAAACAAGATAGTGCTGACCAGAATGAGATGGGAACCCTCTCTCCTCGCACCTACATGCCCATGTCCACTTGCCAGCAGTCCATGGAGCCAGAGCATCTCAATGTGCAATCCCCCACCAAGATGAGTGTGAATGGAGAAGACTCTACTATCCCACAAGCAAGCAGACTCAACAATATTGTTAACAGGTGAGAAGATTTCTGCCCTCCCCTCTCCCTGCCTCCCCACCCCAAGAAATAGGACTCCCTGCATTGTTGGTGAGGGTTTGGAAGTGTGTGAAATAGCTGTAGCGTCGGAATGGGGAGTCTGGCCATGAGCAGCCTTTGCATTTCGTGGAGCACTGCCAGTGACACCATCTGGGTGCCAGCCGTCCCTAGCCTGGACTGGCAGTGGAATTGGGAACGTTGGATCAGGAATCCCTGGCTCACTTTGGCATCTCTGGATGGTTTCTGGAGCCTGAATTTGCCCATCCTGGTTTTCACCAGGCTCCCTGTGCGTCAAGCTTTTGGTTGTCTGTAAGCGTTGGAACTGCCAATGCCAACTACCAGGGAACAGTATGCTGTCCTTTGGACCTGGATGTTCCTAGAGAGCTTTGAGGTCACTTATTGATGGGCACCTGAAGGGTTGAGGCTCACAGTTCTGTTGTTGATCATGGCTATGCTGTTCATCTCACCACGGAAGTGTCCCCATAAAACATGGCTGTCCCTTGTGTCTGGAAGGGTGTAAACAAGGGCCCAAATAGCTCAAGCACAGCCAGAGCCTTCCCACGACTGTGTGCATTGCTGTCCTTTCACAGGTCTCGGGATGGGTCCCCTCGGAGCAGCGAAGGGCAGTCCCCACTGTACATGCATTCGTCGAAGTGCAGCTCCTGTGGCTGCCAGTCCCCACAACATGCTGAGATGTGCCTTCATACCCCTGGTTCAAATTTTGGAGAGGAGATGGGGGAAACCCAGTCTGAATACTCTGACTCCAGCTGCGGTGAGTCTTGCATCACTGGTCACCTTTTTCAACCAATGGGCAAGGGAGTTGTGTGGTCTGGGGACATGTCCACCCAGTGCCCTGTGTCTGAACAGGCAGTCAGACTTGTCCCTGATGCTGGTGGGTCATGAGGTGCTTTACAGTCCCCCCTTAACTGGCTGACCAGCTGTGTGCTGCTTGCATGTGAGGGACACACGCACCTGGGAATTGCTTCCTTCCTCCCCTTCCACAGCACCGGCCAAGTACCATGTGCAGGGATTTAGTCGCCTGCTGCAAACTTGGCAACTAA
Organism: Actenoides lindsayi; assembly: GCA_025331215.1. Taxonomy (NCBI): domain Eukaryota; kingdom Metazoa; phylum Chordata; class Aves; order Coraciiformes; family Alcedinidae; genus Actenoides; species Actenoides lindsayi. The sequence continues at coordinate 7,424 of WTSP01022839.1, forward strand.
CGACAGGAAACAAAGTGCACCCCACCCCAACAGAACCACAGGAGAACAAGCTTGGCAGATGTAATGACCCTAATGGGGATTGGGCAAGACGGTGTGTCTCATGCATCCGTCATGATATCTTCGTTATCACGGAGCCCAATGTGCACATCTGGAGAAATGCAGATAATGAGGCTTGCAATCTTGTTGCAAAACTCCACAAGCCCAGAGACAAGTATCTGTGCACCCATCTGCCTGCAGCTCAGGGAGAGGGAATGTAGAATTGTCACCTGTGGCATGGGCAGAGATCCACAGAGGGAACCCCACTGTGGTGATGCTCAAAGCTACATACAGCATTTAAGAGTTAGGCACCTTTCTACTGGGGTGACCTGCCTTGCACTTCAGATGATGATGGTCTTCCATGCTCAAGGAAGCCATCTGTACATGTAAAGGTTTTAAGACTTCCAAAGGTGCCGGAGTTGCTCCAGAGTTGAGCATCCATCTTTGGGAGGATGCCTGGTAACTTGGGTGCCTTTGGGGACCTCTCTGAAAGATGTCCAGGTGAGACACTGGCTTCTTGGAAGAAGCTTGTGTCACACTGAAGGAGAAGTGGCTCATCGTGACTTTGCTCACTCCAACCATACATGTTGTTGCTGTGTGCACAAGGCGGTCAGGAAGTAATGGCATGGTGCAAGCACCATTGACTGTGAACATCTGTCTGCGCTCAGCTTCTTGTTGCAACACTTGCTCTGGCTGCCCCTCTCCACCCCAAACCCATCCTGTGACCCGTTGAGGAGCTGGCCCACGCATTGCCCATCTCATTGCTCTCCTCTCTGCCCTCCCAGAGAATGGAGCCTTCTTCTGCAATGAGTGTGACTGCCGGTTCTCCGAAGAGGCCTCTCTCAAGAGACACTCTCTGCAAGTCCATAGTGACAAGCCCTACAAGTGTGACCGCTGCCAGGCCTCCTTCCGCTACAAGGGCAACCTTGCCAGTCACAAAACCGTCCACACAGGTACGGTGTCAACCATGGGGATGACTTACTGGGGAAGCTGTGGGGTGTGCAGGTTTTCACGGCTGAGTTTGTTCGAAGTGCAGTGTCCCCTGCGCTGTGTCACAAGAGCAAGGTGCTTTTGTCAGTGCTGCCAGGGAGCCCTTGGGCTGAGCACCAAACCTGGGAATGGGGGAGATGCTGCCTGGCCTCACGGCAGGGCTGGAGCTTCAAGTCCTTTGCTGTAAAGCAGTGGACACCACCATTTCTAAAGGCATCTTGCCAAGTGCATGGCTGGGAGCAGATTCATGGCCTCCAGGTTACTTTGTGGTAGACTTACTAAAAAAAAAAAAAAAAGGAACATTTAGGGAGAAGTTTGGGATTTTTTTTTTCCCCTACAACCTAGAAATCCAGGTCATACCTAGCCTGGCAGAAACTCTGCTGATGGGAAAACCTGTGAATGGATGGACTCTCTGAATCAGCACAATGTAAGCCAAGAAAGGAAGGGGATATTAAGGGTTTAGTCACTTGCTGACAAACTTAGGGATTTTTATTTTTTTTCATGCTTTTATTAATGCTTAACATGTCAACAGACAGTTCACCAGCTGGGGAAGGGAGGTCTGTGCTGATGACTTGATGCTCCTGCACTGATTTACACACATTCTCACAGTCTCAGCTGAGCTCCAGGAGGGCTGTGCAGAGGAATGAGATACCAAAAGTGCTGGGGCAGGGCTCAAGGGTGCAGTGGGTCAAAGACTAGAAACAACATAAAAAGTCAGGAAGGGATAGGTGATGGCTGTTTCCCACTCCCTGTCAAACCCATCTTCAACTATCCTAAAAACTATTTACAACCATTTTGCAGCTGTCCCCATCGCTAGGGGCCAGCAGTGGTGATTGTAACCTAATAATGTCATTGGAGCTGGGTTGCTGGGTGTACCTTGGCTTTCTGCTCTATCAGTTCTTCTTGCCCTTCTGAAGAGGTGATGAATGGCTTGAAGAAGAATGTGCTGGGGACCATGAGGAGCCCAAAGGGAGCCAAGTGGCCCTACGTGGCTTACTGGCAGCTGTAGGGAGATGTAGGACCAGCTGCTGTTATGGGACCAGGATGAGGGATGCTGTCAATCCTTGATGGAAGAGCTTTCTCTTGCAGGCAACTTTCTCTCTTGCCCTGAAGGCTGCAGCTCCCAACTTAAAAAAAAGGAAAGGCACCCATGGTACCTGGGTGATTCCTTAGCTCACATGCTCTGGGGACACCCGGAGCCTGAGCTGTCCTGACCAATGCTGCTTGTTCACATCCATCTCCAAAAAGGACAGGAGTCAGGGCTAGTGCTTCATGCCATGTGATCTGGCACCTGAAGGGACTTAGCTCTGGGGAGCACCATGCATCACAGGGGCTGAGCATGCCTGTACTTAATCCCTCACCCTTTCTTTTGGGCTTTGCAGGAGAAAAGCCGTACCGCTGCAACATCTGTGGGGCACAGTTCAACCGGCCAGCCAACCTGAAAACCCACACGCGCATCCACTCGGGAGAGAAACCCTACAAGTGCGAGACCTGCGGGGCCAGATTTGTCCAGGTGCGTGTGACCTCTGGGACCTGCACTGCCTGGGGAGGTGGGACATGGACGTACCTCCTGCCTGAGGCCAGTGACACCTCATGGCAGGGAGGAGGCTGATGGGCCAAGCCTTGGGCAACTCTTCTCATGGTGGTGTGGAATAAATAGGGGCCTTAAAGTTTACGTGGGCCAGTTTGGATTAGTAAGAGGCCTGACTGGTGGTTTTAGCTCCTCTCATCCATTTGCTGTTAAGGATTGGAGATACCAGACCTCAAACATGTGTGGCCATGCGTCCTAGATAGAGCCCAGCAGACAAAAAAAAAGATGGCTGGGCAGAACCCCACTCCCTTGCTCCCACAGGGTTGCCCTTGCTCCTGGTGGGATGCCCTCATCCCTGGGACTGTCCTCACCCACACCTGCTCTCTCTAGGTGGCCCACCTCCGTGCTCACGTGCTCATTCACACCGGGGAGAAGCCATACCCCTGTGAGATCTGCGGCACACGCTTCCGGCACCTGCAGACCCTCAAAAGTCACCTTCGAATCCACACAGGAGAGAAGCCGTATCATGTGAGTGACCCTGCTTTTTTTGTGGGGGCTCTCAGCTGGGGCTGGGCGAGGATGCTGCTAAACCTGTGGGGCTGAGAAGACACTGGGGCATTCACATGGGCTGGTTGCAGCACCCCAGTGCCCTTCACCAGACTCATGAGGCTCCACACACAGTCCAGGCTGGGTACATCTTAGCTGCTCATCTTTTCCTGTACCCTGTCTAGAGGAAGGTCACACTTCTCCAAACAGCTGTGGTTTAAATTACACATGCCTGGGGTGTGCAGGAATGGGGTAAAGGAGCAGACAGCCTGTCCTGGGGTCCCCTGTGCCAGTGGCACCCAGGCAGAGCGAGCAGCCCTCTCTGCCTTGCTTGCAGCCCTGGACACTCCCAGCTCTTTGCTTGAGGCTCTTTGCTGAAGCCACCCCTAAAATAGCCTGGTAGCTGGTTTGAGCATCTTAATGAGGAGCTTGGCACTATGTGCATCAGAACCAGGTTCCTCTCCTAAGGGGACCTTGGCTCCTGTGCATCCCATAAACCAAAATACGCTGCTGAAAGCTTGGGATGGGATGCTTCTGCCGCCATGTCCCCACTTTTTTCTCGGCTAACTGTATAGTGGGTGCAATGTCTTGGGGTAGCTGGCAGAGGACAGGTGTTTGCTGCAGCACCACTGATCTAAAGGGAAGGATGTGTCCCCTGCCAACACTACCAGCGTGTTTCACACCCTCTGCCTTTGCCTGTCATCCTGCAGTGTGAGAAGTGCAACCTGCATTTCCGCCACAAAAGCCAGCTGCGGCTTCACCTCCGGCAGAAGCACGGGGCCATCACCAACACCAAGGTGCAGTACCGCATCTCCGCGAGCGAGGTGCCTCCGGAGCTCCCCAAGGCCTGCTGAAGGCAGAGGATTACCCAGGAGAAGGTCATCTTGGGGAGGAGAGTTGTCCAAAGGATACTTGCAACACTTTAAAAGAAAAAGGAGGGAGGGGGGGGGGAATCGAAACAAAAAAATAAAATTCATCACATGATGGAGTGCCTCTAAACCCATAGTGCAGATAGGTGGAAAAACATTAGAAATCAAAAAAAAAAACCAATAAAAAAAATCCTTACAAATACACGGGTTTTATTTTTCCCAGTTATGTGAAATGAAAAGAAAAATAAAATTATTCAGATCTTACTGTATATAAAACATAAAAAAACCAACAAAAATAGTCATTTTAAATGTCTGTGCAGTGGAGTGTTGATAAACTCTGGAGTCTAACCTTCACAGCCTTTGCCGTTTGAAGATGAGGAATGTAATGTTGATTTACGGGAACAGATTTTTTCTTTTGTATGCAAAATGTGTGTTCTTTTAAAGAGAAAGTATGCTATTAAAGAGAGGGCTTTAACTTTTTTAACCAAAGGTGAAGGAATCTATGGCAGAGTTGT
>WTSP01022841.1:0-25139 GCA_025331215.1 Actenoides lindsayi
ATGGTCATCCTCTTGTCCACCAGGACCCCTAGGTCTTTTTCCCCAGAGCTGCTTTCCAACAGATCAGCCCCCAGCCTGTGCTGATACATGGGGGTGTTCTTCCCCAGATGCAGCACTTTACACTTGCTCTTGTTAAATTGCATTACACTTCTCCCTGCCCAGCTCTCCAGCCTGTCCAGGTCACGCTGGATGGCAGCACAGCCTTCTAGAGCGTCAGCCACTCCTCCCAGTTTTGTATCATCGGCAAACTTGCTGAGGGTACACTCTATCCCTTCATCCAGGTCATTGATGAATATAGTGAATGGTATTCGACCCAGCACTGACCCTTTGGGGACACCACTAGTCACAGGCCTCCAGCTAGATTCAGTATTGTACATCTTGTTTTATTTCTAAGCTAAAATACCAGCAGTAAATGTAAACTATGTATTAGAAAATATTGTACACCTTTGTAAATAGTGTAAATATCCAACTTTTTCTAAACATCACAAATTTCTTTGTGGATTGTGCTCTTTCCTGATTTATAATCCTGAACATTTGTTCAGTCACATTCGGTACAAACCTACGATCCAGATCCAAAAGCACTCAGATGTCTTAACTAAAAATGCCTCTAACACTTAAGTTTACAAATGTGAATCTCAAAAACCACCTAGCATCTATGTAGTTCTTTTTACTGATTTGTACCAAAGTGATGGGACTTTGTCTGCCCTTCTACAAGTTAAAATAAACATAGCAAGCACTGATTAGGTTTTCATCAAACCTCCCAGTAAAGATATAAATCAAATGCACTTCTTGACAGACACAGAGCACTGAAAATCAGCCTAAAAGCAAAATGAACACAATCTTAAAATCAACAATTTGACAACTAAAATTTTCAGTCCTAACCAGTATCAGCTTTCAGACTATAAATGCTCTCAAAGCATATATTCATATCACTAATGGGAAAGGGTCACATAAAATCTGGATTTTTTTTGTTTCAGTCAAATTGCATGCCAACGCTAGGAAAAGTTAGTCCTCTGGTGTTACCTGCTCTTTGTTATGGACTTAGATGTTTTTTAGCAGCAATACTTCGGTCTTACGGCATTAGAGAATTATGATAATTTTCACATTTTCATTTCTATAGATCAATATGAATACATATATATTTGCTTTCACTTTTTTTTTAATGGAGTGAATATATTTTTTTTGTCATCACTAAGATGATTAAATTGAATTTGTTGATACAAAATTATTTTTTTTCTATTAACACACATAAATCCTTGCAGAAAGGTTCTTGGCTAAAGTAAGGTGCTTCTGGTCCAAGGAGGAGGAGGAGGAGGAGGAGGGTAGCCAGTATAAGAGTTACTTGGGAAGGACTCATGGGTCTCTTCTAATGAAATAATTTTATACTGTCATTTTAGATAATTACCTATTGGCATAGGAAACTCAGTCTGCTTTCCCCAAATCCCAGGTGAAAATGCTTTGCTCCAGCCTTTTCTAGGTTTTTAAATCTGTTTGTGGAAAAACTTCCCAAGGTCTTGGGTTTGCCTTGGATTGTGGATATAAAACAGTCTGGATTCTTAGAAACTCTCTTGGGAGGGAAAATATCTTCCACTGAGCTCTAGTGATTTTTTAAATTTTTTTTTTTCTTTTTTTTGCTTATTTTGAAAGGTAGCTAAAAAATAGACAATTCATTCGTTAAAGTTCCTTTTTTTTGACAGAGCAATTGATATACAAATGTTAGCAGATTAAACGTGCTGCTCTTGCTCCTTTGGAAAGCGCTACAGACAACAGGCTGTAAATAGATTGGAATATCTGTAAATAGATTGAAAAGAAAAAAATGCTGGGAAATGCTTGCCATGAAATTAATTAGGTGTTTAAATAGGTGAATCTGATATCTCTAGAACCAAGAGTGCTTCTTAATCTTCCAGAGTGGTTCAGAGATTCAGTCTTCTAGTAGAAGTCTTAGAGGGCAGCTCTAATGTGTTGTTTGATAAGCAAAGAACACAGACTAGTGAAAAAGGCAATACCTGTTTTATAAATACGTAGAGACAGTTTCATCTTTGGAATGTATTCAGCATGCAGCACTTTGGCCCCATGTCTTGAGGAACATTCAAGTTTTACTGTTATTGCAGTGCATTGCATGTCCTGCTTTGTGTTACTGCACACTCTATGTATCTTTTGGGCTTGTAACTGGGGTGTGTTGGGGGCTATTTCTTTATACTTCAATAATCAGAGGCCAGATTTTCAAGGAATATCAATGTCTGGCAGTAATGGAGTCAATGGAACCAAACTGGATCTGGTCCACTGAGGGACCCATCTACCTACTGAGAGGTTTCATGACCTACTTCTGCAGCTCTCCTCCTCATTTTGGAAGGCTCTGCTGGGCTTCTACTTCATCTCCTTGGTCTCCCTCAAATTGCTCACAAAAGCAAATTCCACCAGAAAGAGAGACAGTTGCTTCTGCATATATTAATAATACACAGCTCTATAAATGATGAATAGAAGATACCACTGACTTTGAGTTATGGTGTCGTAATTCACACTTAGCTGAGTAGATGGCTCTCAGCCTTCAGCCCAGCATTGCACAAGGCACCGGGGATGAATGATTACCCTGCCATGCAGACTGTTGTTTCTAGTTGCTTAAATTGAGCACTGCACGTATCAGATGGGATCATACAGCCCAGCTGATTATGGCACACCAGAAAGACTGTACCCACAACATGGTTGGTCAAAATCAAAATGACCAATTTTTCAAATTGCTTAATGACGCTTCTGTGGGAACATTGTTAGCCCATAAACTGCTGCAAGGGTCCTTTGGTGTGGTGGGTGTCTAGAGCTGATCTGAAGAGGTGTTTAAACTTGTGATCATAAGTAATCATGTGTGCAGACGTTTTGGTGGATCCCATGAAGTGCCTAGTGCAGAGCAAGGTCCTGCTGCTCCTCTGGTGATGGATGGATTCACGTTATCTTTTTCCTGCTCTTCACTCCACAGGTAGTCACTGCACTTTCTGCTGTGCCTCTCCGTGACATTTGTGCTTGTGTGAGATATATCCCTAAAAAGGAATACTTCAATGTTAATCACAGTTAAAAAGTGCCATTATTTTTTCTGTTAATTAAAAAGGAATCCTAGGGTGGCTTGCTCAGATATATAGATACCTATACTGTAGAGCCCTAAAACTTGGGGAGATAAGGCTTAGCTTTGAAATCCCTGTTTTCCCTATCCTCTATCACATTCTGTTGGGGTGACAGTACAGAGGAGATGTTTTATATGCTGTCTCCTTAACACAGGCGAGTGAAAGGCCACAGTCATCAATAATATCCTGTTCATCCAATAATATTCAGTGTTTAAATGCTGTAGTTGAAAAGTGACTCTGCTGATGTGGAGCTTCTAGTGCTGTAAAAACACCACAGAAACCTTGTCCCTGATGATGATCTGCAAATGGGAGGTGGAAGATACCTTTGAGTTGTCCCAGATGAAAAGATTAACTCCGAAGTATTTAGATCCACAGCTGAAGCCTTGCTCTTCTTCACAGGAGAAAATGAGGCCTCAGGAAAGAGTTTGGTGCCTTTGTGCTGATTTCTGAGTGAAACAAACCTTTCAGGGGAAACAATGCTAATAGAGTCATCGCTTTGGCACATGAGCCCTGCTGGAAAGAAAGTCTGTTAATCCCCTCTATAGTCTCTCTATTTATACCCTTAGGCTGCACATAAACTGGCCAAGTACAAGAACAAAAGCTGACTAGAAATATCTCCTGTGACTGTTGTTCTCGTGAGCTATTATCCCCTTTATTAAGGATCAGGCTAAGAACAACCTCTGTTAAGGACAATGTTCTGCGAAGAAATGTGATTATCATGCTGATTTAGGTGAAACTTGGCCCTGTGGCTTGCCTCTCCCTCTGCCCTCAATGCCCATTTTTCTTATTGTGCTTTTAAGTGGTGGTGCCATCGACCAGACTGGAGGAATGCCCCGACCCCAGCTGCTGCCCTGGCTCAGGGAGCCAGCTCAGGAGCGCCTGGGCTTGCACATGCACCGAGATGACTATCAGCCTAGAAGTACAGTTTGTCTTCCCAGACATTACTTTAAGACATTCAATAATACAGATTTTACAATAAGAAGGAAAAGAAAACACCTTGGACTACTTATTTGTGTGTCACCTTACAGATGGGGTCTTCTAGAGAAGGGCAAAGCATGGGACTGTACACCAGATCACTGGTGTCCTTTACCGTCTTTCTTTACTTATGATCAGTTTAGAAATTAATGTATTTGATATTTCATTTTTTTACTTGAATATATTTGAAGCTCATTAATAATTGTAATTATATTTTCTGTAGTTTTTTATTAATGAAAATAGAAATCCACATAAATGTCCTGTCTCACCATGACTGAATGGACATGTACCTTCTTTACCTGGAAGGCAGCACAGCCCTCATTCCTTTGTGTCAGTCATATTCAAAAAGGAAAATAAACCAAAGATGGTGTTCCTGATCTTTCTGAAAAATACATTTCCAGAGACTTTTGGAGAGCTTTGTTCTTCATAGAAATGCACCATGGATAGGGAAGATTCTTTGGAAATGTAGATTGCAAACAAATTCAGTGGTTTTGCTGAATAAAAGGAGATTGGGAGAATTCATCGTACTTGGTTATATGGAACATAAGGTTTCCTCTTTGGAAAGCTGTTTGTCTGCATCAGGAATAGCTGTGCTGTACCTTAGGTTCCTGCAGTTAGAATTGTTGGAAAGATCTGATTAGACTTATCTATAACAGTTTTACAAATTTAATGTTTCCATTCACATATTAGAAGTATGACTGAGGATAAATCATTAGGTAATTTGGGCTTAAGGAGTCTATGAACTGAATGATGGAGATTCTTGTAGTAAATTACTTTTTCAGACTGCATGGTTACAATTTTCTAACCCTTCCAGTATTACAAAATCAAAAATTTTATCTACAAGATACCCTGACCTTTCAAGTCATAATCCAATTTAAGGCCAGACAACTAGAATAAATGAAATCAAAGCAAAGAGTGACACAATAGTTTGTGGGATTTTTGTACTTGTTGAGCTATGATACTCATTTGTGAAATGAAAGTAACCTACTCGACTAACAGCTTAATTATAGATATGCCAGATGAAGCTGTTGGTATTTAAAGACAGAGGATGTTTATATTTAAAGAGATGAAACTCCTGTCACAGGGGAAAGATAAAGCAAAAAAAGGATAATGGGGTAAAGCGTGGTAAGTGTTTAGGCTTATGTCTGAGGCTGACCTCGTGGGGCTAGATGTTGGACTTAGAAGTGGTGGTGCAGGATTCCTGTGAGCTATTGCTGCTTTAGGAGGTCAATCTGAGAGACCCCACCAGTGTGGGGCAGAGAAGAACTGCTTGCATGCTGTTTGGACCATAAGCTACAAAGTGCAATTATAGTCAATCCTCTTTGGTTTTTTGGTTTTTTTTTTTAGATCAAGTGAAAACATAGAATCATAGAATATTAGGGGTTGAAAATGAGAAGCAAGAGGAGAAAGTAAAGATTTGGGAAACCACCACTGCACTGAAAATTGTGTCTTTAGGCTTGACTGTCTGAATCTACATCTTGTCTCCTGCTTGTTAAAACAGGGATGATCCCCAAGGAGTGTGTTGTACAGAGCCACTAATATTCATGGAGTAGCTACAGCAGTAAGTATCGGAGGAGATCCAAAAGAAGTGTCCTGACTGGTTATTGCAAGAATTACAACACAATACGTTACAACTTCTCTATTAAAAAAGTATATTTAAATATTTACTAATTTTTAAACTATTATTTTCCTGAGGATTCAGCTTTAACTGAAGAGGGATATCTGGAAAATAGAAGTGGTCTACCTGAGCCAGCTGTTTGCCATCATTGTGAGCATCTCTTTGTGAAGCCTTTTCTGAGAAAAAGCCTTCACAGGTCCTCCAGCATACTCCTGGCCAAGCCATAGTGGCTGTTTAGCTTCCTCAAGGGTTTGAATTTGACCCCTTTTCACTTTCCTTCTGGCCTCAGCTCTTCATTTTGAACACGTAAACTCACAAGTTAAGACATCACATATTGCTCACTCCTGCTCTAGCACAGACAGGGCTTAATATTAATCTTTGTTTACTCAATAAGAACAAAAAAAGTTGTATTTAAACCAAGATCTTTAAAATTTAATACTGACAAATCAAGCACTTTCTTAATGTATGTTCACATTCTGTCCTAGTCCATTATATATGTGCTATACAAATGTGATGCATTGGCTCTGTAAATACACAAATGAAGACAATGAGAAAAAAAGCATTTTCAAGCCAAGTTACTTTTCTGTTTAGTAAGGGAGTTGTGAGAGCTGCAGTTCATCCTGTGCAAGGCTGAGGATGGCTCGGTTGATGTAATACATCCTTGCCCTTACAAAGACAGATCTGATCCTCCAGCTTCTGGCTGCGTACTCCCTGACCTCTTGCACTGGTTCTGGTGATGGCTGGATCTGTAAAGGGACAGTGTGATTCACTGATACAGAATAAAACTGAATAGGTAAAGATGAGGGTAATTTTCTTTAGGGTTGGTGAGTTGAGTCATCTTCACAAAGGACCTGAGGAATGCTGTGCAGAAGTACATGGTGAAGGATGATGGAAAGGGGGACCGAGGATGCTTTTGGTAGCAGAGATCTGTTAGACCCATTCAGCTGTCTCTTCCACCTCCCCAGTCAGAATGTGGGTCCTTGAGAGTTTAAAGCAATCCAAGTGGGTCCTGACTTCCTTCCCTGATGTGCCATGACACAATGCCCTGCCCTTTTTGTGCTCCAGCAATTGTGTTCATCTGGCCCCATGATGAGCTAGTTCAGTGTGCTAGACTGGCAGAAAAATATTTGGTATTTGTATGGTTTTAACTAGGTCTCCACCAGTTTTGCATCTTGAGCTGGTTCTCCAGGATGTCAAATGCAACACAAGTGATAGCAGAGAAATGTGCAGAAAAGCTTTCTTCAGGACACAGGAGGTTGTTGAACTATGACAGAGGTAGCTTAGATTAGTTGAAACTGAAGGCTGCACTTCTACAACATATCTGCTTTCTGTATTTCTCTTTCCCCTTTCCCTGGATGAATTTGAGAGGCACAGTAACATTTTCTATCTGACTGATTTTTCATCAGTAAAAAGCCATATGTACACAAGGACCTAACTCTGATTCTTGGTTTTCAAAAATACACAGCATGCTGAGAAGACCCTTCAGGAAGGAGAATCTATCTAAAGAACAAAGATGCATTAATAATTTTGATAAGATCATACACAGACAGGAAAAATAAAACCTGAATCACCAACTTATGTTTGCTGGTCAAAAACGTCTACATCTGGTCCAATTAATTTGATGAGGTACAGAAATCAGCAAATAACTTACCTTAGACCCTGATAAGGGTAAACTGGGTTGTAAGAAATGGATGGACCTGTACTTCTAGGCACATCCATATGGCAAGTACAGCAGTGAGAAAAAGTTCTGGCACTGTTCCCACATGTGCCGTAGATCGTACTTTAACTGCTGGCTACATTGGGCATCCTTCTCATAGTAAGGTCCCTGTACTTGATTTGAGCTTGTAGTGCAGGTGATACCTCAGTGAGCTATGCACTCCTTCTGTGTGCCTGGGACTGCTAAAGGCCATTGGAGAACTAGAGCAGTCATTGTCTTTGATTTAGTAGCAAAACCTGTTTTCATTACTTGGTCTCAAGTCCCGAGGACAGCCCAAATCCTCCAGCACTGGAGCTTTCAGTAAGACATTGTTTGTTCTGCTGCACTGTCAATAAGATGTCATTACTTTGGCTTCGAGATAAGAAAGGATTTGTTAATGGCTTCTCTTGGGGGATGGTGACATTTTTTTCCCCTTATAGATCACTGGGGAAAAAATACAGGAGCAGGCTGACAAGGAAAGAAAATCAGTTTGGCTTATTTTTTTGTATTTATGCCTCCCAGTTAAAGCTTGAAGTTACGAAGAGCACAAATGCAGCCTTTTTCTTTTATTTGCAGTTGTGTGTGAAAAGAGTGATATAGTATGCAATGTGTGCATCGTATTTACCTTTGTAAGAGAAAAAAACCCCGATACTTTAGCATCTCTTTAAAAGAAAACTGCTGTGAGCTGTAACAGTTCTATAACCTATTGTTAATCAGGAAGTATGTATGGTACTCCATGAGAAGCAGCTCAGTTTTTGCCTTTCCCAGATCTAAGTAGTTACTAATTAACCACAGATATGGCAAGAATTTTTCAGCTCTTGCTTTGGCATAGCTGTCAGTACTGTAACCCGGGGGCAGCACGACTGCGGGTGGAGCTGCTCTTGCCCTCACCCTGTGACCTTTGCCTCTGGCCAAATCCTCCTGCAAATACCCCTTTCTGGTGTCACCTCTGCCCCCAAGTGCACAGTAGGCTTCTGCAGACTGCCATCACAAAACTCCCTGGTTATCCTGGGATTTTCAGAGACCAGGTGACATTTGGGCAATCTCAGAAATAACAATGCTGTATTCTTTGCAAAACTGCATTGAAGACAACATTAAGGGCTCGATTCTGCCAGTTTTTAGCTTCTATCTTTTAGCTTTTATCTTCTATGTAAAGTTATAAGCACCCTGATGGCATGTCTGAACTTGGAAAAATCACTTGGCTTCAGGTGAAGGGTGAGCTCAAGGCACAATAACTACTCCTGAATAGGGAGATTCAGAGGACCCAGACCAGATGCCAAGACCAGCCCCACCTGTTTGCTGTTGTGCAGGGAACTCTTAAAGGCACAGCCTTGCCCATTTAACTGGACAACGAGCTCAGGCAGGCAAGTCCCTTTTTTTTTTATTTCATTAAAATAATAGTAGGATGAGGAGCACATTTGCTTGCATTTTGGTAGGTCTTTTGGGCTGAAGGCTGCCCCGTGGCTCGGCTGCCTCTCCCACCGCCCCATCCCCCACTTCCCACACTGTGTGACCCTCTGTCAGGTTGGCTGCCACTCATGTGGCCAAAGCCACTCACACCAGCACAGCTGCCCATGCCAGTACAGATGCCACACTCCCCTGCCTTGCATGCAGCTGCACAGAGGGGTTAGCATGAGCCAGCCCTGGGGGAGCTGGGAGGAGGCAGAGCCTCTGCTCTGGCAGGGGGGTTGGACTCAATGGTCTTTCAAAGTCCCTTCCAACCCCTAACTTTCTGTGATTCTGTGTTATGCTGGCATGGCCACCAAAATATCCTCACAGGACAAGCAACCTTAACCCCTGACTCACCTCTTGGTAGCCAGGTTTCTCTCGGCTCTGTAAAACCCAAGAATGTGACAAACCCCAAGAGCCATTTACCCTTGGTGAAGGGGATGGATGTTAAGGGCTTAATGCCAGGCTGGAGGTATCATTCACTATTTCCACTGGCTTGCCAGGTTCCAACAAGGGAAGATCCTGCAGTGTCCTTGCCACACAGGCTTACATGTAACTCTGCTCACTTTGAGCAGCCAGACAAGTATAGAAAATGACTGCATGAATGAGCACAATTTGGCTGTAACAGGAGACCCAATGGGATCCCAGAGAATGGGGAGCTAAGACGATCGCGACAGAAGCCTGTGGTTTCCAGCACAGATTATTTAGCCACTTGTGGTGTGCTGTCCACCCAGAAGCTGAGAAATCACGTGAGAGGCTTACATGGATGCTACATGAATATCTAAAAAGAAAAAAACAAACCAAATCCCTGATACTGTGTTAATGCTATCGAAGCTGGCTGTAATTTCCCTTATGTTGCACAATTTAAGAGTTTATTTTTTTTCTGTGTAAACCCTCTCTTCATACGCTAGGGGTGACTTTCTGGTTTCCTGACCTGTGCTCGTTGCATCATGGAAAGTAGTGGGATTTTCTCAGATTTATGGTCTGAGATGTTTTTTTCCTTCTTTTTCTTTCTTTTCAGCATTTAGGAGATTACTATAGCCTACATATTTCTAGGGAATAATCTATCTCGTTACAAATGGATGGAAGACTTCTTCACTGGCAAAGAGCATCTTGTAGTGTATTGGAGGCCAGGTGTCACATTCTTTATAGTTGGCAGAACACCCATCAGTGCATGTGTGCTTGAAAGAATATAGAGGATACTTGTTCACATGTGCACTTCCATACCATGTGCTGAGGACTACCTGGAATAACCAGAGAATCAATGAATCTATTCTAAAAGCAAGAAAAGTGGTTTTATTTCTTTGCATCATTATTTCTTTGCCCAGAGCTGGGCAAAGGCAAACATAATGAAGTCCAACAAGTGTAGAATCTTGCACCTGGAGAGAAACACCACCATGTACCAGTACAGGTTAGGGGTAGACCCACTGGAAAGCAGCCCCATGGAGAGGGATCTTGGTGTCCTGGTGGACAGTAAGTTATCCATGGAACAGCAATGTGCCCTTATGGCTAGAAAGGCCAGTGGTATCCTGGGGTGCATAAAGAAGAGTGTGGCCAGCAGGTCTAGCTCTCCCTCTACTCTGCACTAGTGAGACCACATTTGGAGTATTGTGTCCAGTTCTGGTCTCCCCCATTCAGGAGGGACAGGGAAATGCTAGAGAGAGTCCAATAGAGAGCTATGAAGACGATGAAGGGACTGGAACAACTCTCTCATGAGGAAAGTCTGAGACCTGGGGCTGTTTAGCCTGGAGAAGAGAAAACTGAGAGGGGATCTTATTAATGTTTACAACTATCTGAAGGGTGGGTATCAAGTAGAGGGGTCCAGTCTCTTTTCAGTGGTGCCCTGTGATTGGACGAGAGGTAATGGTCACAAACTGGAATACAGGAAGTTCCACCTCAACATGAGGAAAAACAGAGTGACAGAAAATTGGAATAGGCTGCCCAGGGAGGTTGTGGAACCTCGTTCTCTAGAGACTTTCAAGACCTGCCTGGATGTGTTCCTGTGTGGCCTGCCCTAGGTGTTCCTGCACTGGCAGGGTGGGTTGGACTTGATGATCTCCAGAGGTCCCTTCCAACCCCTAACATTCTATGATTCTGTGATTCTATGATTCTATGATCATTGCTGACTGACAAACTGTGACTTTAATCCCAGTGATTATTGTTGCTTTTACAGGATAATTTATTCAGAGAATGCAATGAAATTATAGAAAGCAACTTTAAAAGGCTCTTCTTTTGATGGACTTCTAGCTTGTAAATAAAACCCACTTCCTTCAAATTTCCTGGAAAGAATTTGTTACTATTATCAGACTCTCAAGATACATTAATTTCTTATGAGGAAAATATTGCCTTAAGCCATGTGGAAGTTATTTATGGCTAACTACATCCATATCTTTTCAGTGTTTTCTGTACCTGTTACTGATCCATGGCTGAGGTCCATATAAATGCAAATAAAAATAAAGATCACAGCCACTAGCAATGCTCCCCTGTATAGGAAATACAGCCTTATTTAGTAGACTGAAAATCACAGGTGGGCATACCAGAGAAAAATCTAGACTTAGTGGGAACTGCTGATAGTTTTGTTGACATCTCTGGTAATGTGCATGTGGAGCACGATGACAATGTGAGGTGTACCTGGTGGGGCAGACCACAGCGTGCTTTCATCTGGCACATATTGGCTATCCAAAATAAGTGCAATTCATCTGCTCTGAGACACAGAAAGAACTAAAACTAAGCAGGTACCACCAGCAGTAATATGCTATTTTGGCTATTTGTATGTTAAGTAGAATACTACTAAAGGCTGCTCTTTGAAGGGTTTTAAAGGTATCAGTCAATTTGTAACCACACTGTTGTCATATAGATTTGGCCTATGATGATACTATACCCTCCTGCTTGTAGGACATTAACCCTTATGATGCTTCATTATGAAGTTTATTTTGTTCTCACTCTGACAAAGCCAAATCGGTGCAAGAGCGGCAGAACAGTTTGGGCACTGGCATTTGTATGATATTTAGCCCTTAGTCAGCAGAAAACAGGTTGTAAGTGGTAGCACCTCTGCTTCCACAACTATCATAAAGCTACTGAAAGCAGAACTTGGGAATCCCTAAGGGAAATAAAACCAACACACCTCAGTGCGAAGAACATTGCTGTTTAAAATTACTCTCTAACCTTCCTGTCTTAGAAAAGGACTTCTTTGAAGTAGAATGGAAGAGTCATGGCAGAAGCAGAAGAGAACTGATGGCTGGCTGGCTGGCTGGCAGGGAAAGACAGACAGAGTGGACTGCCTGGAGGTGGGAGCATCACAGACGATACAGATGAAGAAATTAATGATGACTCTGAAGCATAACACAGGGTTTATCATGACAGGAGTGAAAGGGTGTAAAGACCTAAACTATTTATTTGTATGAGAACATAATGGTCCTTGTCATCAACTTGGTGTTGAAAGGAATGACTTCCATCTAGAGGATGCAGAAAAAACAGGAGATAAATTTCAGTACTAGTAACAGTTTAATGGAAAAAGATTGAAAAAGAGGAGGAATATGGAAATTAGACAGGGATGACACTGTAAGAATTTAAATGTGGCATTTTGCAGCAGCAGTATCGTTCATGGAAAAACAGACAATGCTAATCAAGATCAGATGTATTGTTATTTTAAAATAGACTTTATTTAATGACAATAAATATAAAGAAATCTTAATATTCAGAAACTAATAGCAAACATTCTTCAGAAAAAATACAAAAAATACATTCTTGCATTCTGTATTTCATCAACGTACACAGAGTCTAAAACAGTGCCGACGGTTTGTAATTTATGGTGCTTGTTAAGGCAATGAAATCCACCCTAACCTCAACAGATCTGTACAAAGGAAGAGTGTGGCCTACCAATAAAGTGTAAAGAAGAGTAAAATTGTTTCATAGTTTAAAATGCCAATTTTCCCTTCATGTAGATCTTCATATATCATTAAAAAAAAAAAAAAAATCACAAAGATACGAATACTCATATTTTGGCAACTGCCCCCCACCCAGCATTTTGTCCTGATGCTTCCGCATAGCTCGTTGTGTTCGAGCAGAGCACATTTCAGCAGCTGGAAGTAGAGGCTACAGAAATTGCACAGCTTAAATCAAACTATTAAAACACAGTTATTAGGCACTCTGTTGGTTTTCCTCTTCTCTTTCATTCAGAACTGTGCTGTGAATAACACATGTGCATATGGCAAACTGAACTGAATTCCTGACGTAATGTCTTCTGAAACGAAATGTTGCAGCTACATTATCAAGGAGCGTGGCACTTCAGAAGCAAATCACTCAAGCAAAAAGTGATGCCCACACAGTACTGGTTTTAGCTCTCTGGATTATGTGCCTGTCAAGAGACCACCATTAAGTGCATATCTAAAACCTGTCTTATGGTTCAGTTTAAACCAAGAGGAGTACAGTCCATGTGCTCCAAGTCCAGTCTGTGATGGGAAGCATCGCCCAGAAAGGGGAAGCAAGTGGAAGACTAGTTTCCAAAGCACACTCTTGGTCTAAACAGAAATGGTAATGTAGGAACACATTCAAAGCTGGCTATCATAGATATACATGCTTTGCTGATACAGCATGTTGTTTTAAATCATAATTTTAAGGCAGGAATATAAACTCTCGATGACACTGAGGGCCAACTCTCCCTTAAGGAAATGTTTCCAAGTGATGTAAAATGTGGCTACTGAGAGAGGTCAGTGGAACCAAATAAGAAGCATAAGACCAGGCACTCCTGAAAATCAGCCTTAAGCTCTACCACTGCTCACAATGTAACCTCAAGGAAGGCACTCAATTCTTTTGTTTCCTAGACTCTTTACCTCTCAAAGAGGGCAATAAATGCTTCTTTCAGACCAAATAACTACCTGAAGTGGCCCATTTAGTGTTGCATTTTTTTCCTTTATCACAGAATGTCTCCTTGCTTGCCCCAGCCCTCCAACAGGGCACCTGAAATGGTATTTAAGGCCTCCTTGCTTGCCCCAGCCCTCCAACAGGGCACCTGAAATGGTATTTAAGGCACACTGGTCTGTGATCACTGATGGGGGTATGAAAAATGGCATCTTTCAGTTGAACACAACTGCAGATGGGGAACGGCCAGTTCAAAGCTAAAATCAAAAGCTCCAAGTCTGAAAGGAGCTGACTAGCCTTTCTAACCAAACTCTTTTTACACAGGGAAGTCCCAAGTACTTTACGAAAATTGTTCCATGAAACAGTTGTTTGGACAAAAGTTTGTTTTAAACAGAAGTTGGGTACAGGACCAGAAGCAACGGACACAAACTGAAACAGAAGGTTCCATCTGAACATCAGGAAACACTTTCTCACTGTGAGAGTGATCCAAGTACTGGCATAGGTTGCCCAGGGAGGTTGTGAAGTCCTTCATCCCTGGAGATATTCAAAAGCCATCTGGACATGGGCCTGGGCAGCCTGCCCTAGATGGCCTATTTGAGCAGGGGGATTGGATCAGATGACCTCCAGAAGTCCTTTCCAACCCCAACCATCTTGTGATCTGGGGAGAAGGTCAAACCAATACTAAGGGGATATATTTTGATAAGAAATTCTATCTTCTTTAGAAACTTGTGTTTGTCTATCTGTGCAATTTATATTTGCTTCCTGATAAATGATTCTGATGAAACCAAAACAAATGGCAAAGGGTAGAATTCCCTGTGCAAAGAAACACTGGTTCCATCACTACTCTGGTTGACTATCATTTATCAGTAGTCTATGGTGTTTTTCTTTTTTTTTTTTCTTCAGGTGATGTCTACACAAAGTTTTCTGGGCATTGTAATAAGCAAACTTCAGTCCTTTGATGTTAGAAATGCAAGTAGTTCTCTGGAACCTGTGAGTTTCTTTCTTTCTTTCACCTTTTCTTGATTTTTGAACCAAACCTTCCTCTCACGTTCTTCCATGCAATCGTGCAAAGTTGTGCTGAGTGAAAGCTTCTGTGTCATGACTGCTGAAAGGCCTCCCCTCATGTCCTACCTCTTCTGGTTTAAATGCTGCCATTTCTAAGGACAGGTTTGAGGTACACAGCAGTCAGTATTTGGAAGTTTTGCTACAAAATTCAGATGTTTGATTCCTTCTGATTATTAGTAGGATAAAATACCTCTTATAACTGCTACTTAGTTTCTGCAAATGAACTTCTTAATATGTAGAAAGCTATATAAATAATCTGCCTAAAAATTCTGCATATCTATTACATTAAGAAGAGTACAAAATTACAAACACAACAGTAATCATCTGGTTTACAGGGGACAGACATACTTTTGCTTTTTTAACAAAATTTTAGTTTTCAGAATTTGTAGAAATTGGTCCACTAAAGCTGCTGAAAAAGAAAGCAAGTTCATAATCTGGAATATCACTGCTGCAGACACAAAGCAGAGCTCTACACAGGTGCTTAATCTGTAATTCTCTAACTCCCACCTTGCAAGTGGAGCCAGAAGAGCCAAGCAGATCTGCAGCCTAATCTGAAGATGACTGATGGCTCTAGCACATGTATCCACACCTCTAACATCCTTCCCAGTTATTTAAAGCTTCATAACATGGTTAAGGCATATTAAATTGTTTATTCCAATCTTCAGTTTCAATAGATTCCTGGTCTTGTCAGAATTCACTTTATCATGCAATGTTCTATCACAACAGGTCCAGCTGCACATTCTTCTTATGTCGAAATCTATCAGGGAAGAGCACAGTGCTTCTGGTGTAGGAGAAAGGCAAAAGACAGCCCTCCACAAATACTGATGGAGTACGTGAAAAGACTTTTAACACTCATTACGGTTACAAGTAGGAGACCTTCAAGGCTATGGTCATTCAGAACAGAATGGGCAAGTGAACTAATGAAAGTACATTGACTGAGGAAAGATAAAATGCCTGAGTTTTCTATTCGCTCGGAGTGCTGTAAAGTCAGTTTGTATGCATTGATTTCAAAGGCAATTCTCCTGTTTACACAGAGAATAATGAACAGGATGGCCACACAGTCCTGCCGCGTCTTGTGATCCAAGTCCATGATTAATTGAAATATCTTGTTATCTGTTTAAGTCTCAGTATGCATAGCTAATTCAGTGTAGCACACAACAGTGTTTAGTGTGTCAATTCCAATGGCTTAACAACATAATTTTGAATTGTATTTTTCCTCTCTTTCCTTCATGCTTTGGCTTCTCTGCTTCATTTTACAGCTTGGGTTTGCATTAGCAAGTAATCAAAACTCCTTCAGAAGACATCATGGTATTCTTACAACAAATCATTCTTGTTCTTACCATTTCATTCAAGTCAAACAAGATCTAATAGCCGATGACTAAATAAAGTGGAAAGCACTCTATGCATTTGACAACTAATCTGCATCATTTTAAGATGGTAAATAATTTTTACCTTCACATGTCAAAAAAATATGTCCTACTAAGCTGTTTAAAAAAATGATAACTCTTATCTGAGTCACAGTGGTTGCATTTGTCCACGGGAAACAGGTAGATGAGCAGGTAACAGTTGCAAGAAACAATGTTTAGTAAAGGGAATTAATCCAAAGTGTGTCATTAGCTATTGGTAATATCTGGACAGGCATTAGTTGGCTAAATACTGTTATTCCATAAAAAAAAGTACTTATTCAGCTTTAGGTCGGAAAGTGCTGTCTACTCCTTTGATAATTTTGTCAGCTATTTTCCCCATGTTTTTTTTCACAACTTTGAGATCGTTCTCATGCAAGAGTTTCTGTGTTAGATACTTCTCTCGTTTGACCTTGCTCTTGGTCTTCTGTGATACATCCGGAATTACGTATGAAATAATAAACTTCACAAAGTATATGACATGCTGGGGAAGGTGAAATGAAAAAATGTCAGTCAGGCTGAACAGGGCATTATTATTATCATAATCATTATTATTATTATTATTAATGAAATGTCACACTAGCTCTTAAGACTCCGAGTTGGTTCCATACCAGTATCTATCACAGTGGAACAGCATTTTAAAAAGCAGACATGACTAATGAATAGAATAATTTTCTGAAAAACATGACAGTCTGATTTCCTAATCCTGATTTTAAAATGGACTTCTCTTCCTGCTCTGGGGGAACCCTGGTATCCAGTGCTTCCCCCTGCATGTAAATATTGGTTACAGTTTCTTTTAAAATAGTTATAGGTTTGTTCAAATGACTCTGTGGCAATGGACTTTTCTCTGCTACTGGAACTCTGATCTAACCAGCTGCATGTTTCTGGTGACTTCAGTAGTCTCTGGATCAGGCCCTAAGTACATTTTATACTGAAATAATACCTAATCTTCCTCTCCCTTCATCTTGGACTGACTCCCATTTTTTGTAAGCCCAGACTGTAGCTGCAGAGCAAGGAGCAATTGTTTTTTGATGCTCATCTAGAGACTCACCTCTTGCTGTGACTGTCTCTATAGACTTCACTCTGCTAGTGCACATGTATTATGTATACACATTCATGAGGCTATGTGCAAACTTCCTCTAAGTATACGTAAAAATGTTTTTGGTGTAACTGTACCTTTTATTTCTGACAAAATAATTTTACTGTTCTTGAGGAAAAAAACTGCAAACATGTGGGGCAATCCTCAGCTGATGTCATGACTGCAGAGACTTCTTTTTCTAGTGGTGTGACACTTAACCTACGTCTCCCAAGCTCTTGCTCATGCTAGCACACATCACCAGCTCTGCTAACCATGCCTGGACAGAATGTCTTTGAAGGACTTTGTGCATGGAGGAAAGAGAAGTCTAAATAAGTAATTCTCAAAAGCTCATACACTTACCTCCATGACAATGATGAAAGCCAGCTTGGCTGCAATGACATGCCAGTAGTATATGTTATGCTCATATTGGTGCTGGTGACCAGGAGGGTAGCGTAAATCCCGGTATCTGAAAGCAACGTAGGGAAGTCAGGAACTACACTCAGGCACCTCTGCAGTGCGGCACTGCGGCCAGAGGATGGAGCAAGACATGTTCCTGCTTAATGCATCCAGGAACTGTTAGCTCCACGGAACTACAGTAATGGGGAAAATCGCATCTGCAGAATAAGCTACATCTGGCTGAAATGTCCTTTACTTTGCCACTGTTATTAAGAATTACTTATAAAACTTTTACATTTTGAGGTTTTTTGTTTTTGAAGACTATCAATTATTAGAAAATAAAGTAAGAATATTCTGAGTAGCACAAACTTATGGATGCCATGCAAAATACACTGCCTTTTACTGTTTTTTAACATTTCTTACTGGATATTGTTAATTGAATTAGATGATTTAGATATTAATAAAAACCCAACAAAACTGTTTTTGTCATTGAAAAAGAATGGTCATTTGACACTTGCCTGCATGTCGTTCGGTTACCAAACCAAGGAGAAAATGGCTTGCTCGCATTCTTGAAGTCTGATATATTGAAGACAGAAAGCGTGCTGTTTATATACCCTTTCATAGTGTGGCTGCTGTGACTCCCATAAGGAGGGACCGAAAAGGACCAGTAATAAACCAGACGAGGAATCATGTCAGATGTAAAAGCAATGATCATAGCCTGTATTTCAGAAAAAGAAGACAAAAACCCCACAGCAGCATTTAAGAAATAAGCCTTAATATGCATGACTTTGCCATGTATCGTATCTCAGAAGTTACAGTACGAGCTAAAAATAGAAGATATGTGCTTCTCCTGTTGGTGGTTCCCTCTGTAAATGAGCATGTAGTTACTCATGGACATAAAACAGTCTTTCTGGAATGTGCATTCTGTACAGTTTTTAGATTACACTAGCTCTGCTGGATGCCTTAGAAGAGTTATACTATAATACACTTTTTCCCTTGTGAGCATGCAGTGGAGGTCAGAAGCCAAACTCACTTTACATACTTGCTATAAGATGTACTTATGAGATGCTTAAAGAAATCCTGCCTGATGAAATCCATGGAAACAATGGAAGAGTCCTTCAGTAACAGAAAATTAAATTTTACCAGGGACCCAGAGGTTTGAATAAAGAAATTAAATAAACTATACATATATATATCCGATTCATCTCTGACCCTAGAAACATCCCACTCTTTCTGAGGAGCTAGCCAGCCCAAATTCATCTTGGCAGTAGTTGCCTCATAAGTTTTGATGTCAGTACATGTGGAAACAGCTCTTGATGCCAAGACATTTTTTTTTAGTAGCAGCTGTTTTACATATGACGTGACCATTTGTTTTTATCTTACTCCCAAGAGAGTCCCTGTTCTACTCAGTCTGCTAGTCACAAACTGGGTAGGAAATTGGATCTGTGGGTTTGTTGTGGGAAGTCTTTTCTAAACTCATGAACTTCCCAAAACATCCTACTCTAGAGGGCAGATTAACTATGTTTAATCCAATCTCCTCTGTTATTGCAAATAAAAAAGGTTTCCCTATGAGGAAGACTTTCCACTGGCAAGATCTGCAGCTGAGTGTCTAGCAAGAGCCTGCCCAATGAACTCATGATAACAGGCATCTCTAGTGCCCAGCACCCAGGAAGGGGTGATGAACTGCACTCCAGGGCTGAAAGACAAGTATTTTGTCCCACGGCAGAGGAAAAGCCCACTTGGCAACATGGAAAGAACCAGGGCAGAGATATGAAGAAGAAAGGCATAAAGTAGGGATCTAAAAGGGATCAGGAGGTGGAGGTTTAGGCAGAGATGCATAAAAGGGGCAGGATAAAAGGTGTGGGAATCATAGAATCACAGAATGATAGAGGTTGGAAGAGACCTCTAGAGATCATCAAGTCCAACCCTCTGACAAAGCAGGATCACCTAGGGCAACACAGGAACACATCCAGGTGGGTTTTGAAAGTCTCTAGAGAAGGAGACTCCACAACCTCCCTGGGCAGCCTGTTCCAGGGTTCCATCACCTTCACAGTAATGAAGTTTTACCTCATGTTGAGGTAGTTTGTGACCACTGCCCCTCATCCTATCACAGGGCACCACTGAAAAGAGACTGGACCTTCTACTTGACACCCACCCTTCAGATAGTTGTAAACATTAATAAGATCCCCTCTCAGTCTTCTCTTCTCCAGGCTAAACAGCCCCAGGTCTCAGACTTTCCTTATGAGAGAGTTGTTCCAGTCCCTTCATCATCTTTGTAGCTCTCTATTGGACTCTCTCTAGTATTTCCCTGTCCCTCCTGAACTGGGGAGATCAGAACTGGACACAATACTCCAAATGTGGTCTCACTAGTGCAGAGCTGAGGGAGAGCTAGACCTCCTGGACCTGCTGGCCACACTCTTCTTTATGCACCACAGGATACCACTGGCCTTTCTAGCCATAAGGGCACATTGCTGTTCCATGGATAACTTATTGTCCACCAGGGCTCCACAGTCCTTCTTTGTGGAGCTGCTTCCCAGCAGTTCTACCCCTAACCTGCACTGGTGCATGGGGTTATTCCTTCCCAGGTGTAGGACTGCACACTTACCCTTGTTGAACTTCATTAGATCTCCTTTGCCCAGCTCTTCAGTCTGTCCAGATCTCTGAATGGCAGCACAGCCTTCTGGTGTATCAGCCACTCCGTTGTATCAGCCACTCAAACTTGCTGAGGTACACTCTATCCCTTCATCCAGGGCATTGATGAAGATGCTGAATAAGACTGGACCCAGAACTGACTCCTGGGGAACACCACTAGCTACAGGTCACCAACTGGATGCTGTATCACTGATCATGACCCTCTGATTTCTATTGTCTAGCCTGTTCTCAACCTATCTTACTATCCAAGTAAGGGGCAAAGTTAAGCAGTAATGGGTAAGAGAGGAATATAAGATCTGGTTAGTATCTGTATTTTATCACCCTTCATGCCAGTCTGCAATTTATGCAGTTTATTTGATTATTCACTTTTGTGCAGCATTCCCAGCAAGACAGCCCCAACCTGAGGAGGTACTTGTAACAGTTGTAGAAAAAGGGAAGAGCAGAGAAAGGGTGAAAAAAAAATGCAGACACCTCTTCTACAGTTCCTCAGACAATGCTTTGGTGGCAGTGCTAGCTAAAACAATCGCTGTACCTCCTGCCCCTGCCTCTAGCAGTTCAGTCGTACCCTGTGGTGGCTCAGGCATTCCTGCAGTTGTGCAGATCAGATCAGATGCTGATCTGGCTGGGAATCCCTGCTGGATCCATTCCCAGATCTGGTTCATTGTGTGTGTGTCAAAGTGCTGGTGCCAGCACAACAGAAGAGACAATGGCAAGGAGAAAAGACAAGGAAGGGAAGGGGAAGGAGCTAAAAAGCGTTCAAGACCCACCCATTCCCCCTCAAGTGCACAACTGATATATGATGAAACACTATCCCAATGTCTTACCTTTTGAGTTGGCTTACTTGAAAGTACCTGAGAAACTAAACTCTAGTTAAGATTAAAGTTGCAAAAACAATACTTCTGAGACTGTAGTCCAAGATCTGTATTTGGTTCTCCAGAATACTGGTACAATTGAGTTCAGCTGACAGAAAGTGAATTTGTCTGATGAGAACGAAAAGGCAGTGTCCTAAGACTAAACTAACTTGTTAAAAATGTTCAAGGATAAGATTTTTTTTTCATACTGTATTTTGGCTTAAATCAAATGTAGTTGGCATGCACTTTTAAAAACCTGTTTTTAAGCATGACATGCCAGTGTGAAATGAAGTGAAAATTATGTGTTGTTTATATTTACATGTAGAGTAGGTGGCTTTGGCTGACAAGAAATATATATTACTGTGTCTTGCAGTTGCAGGGAGACGACCTCACATCTAAATTACTCTGTTTTTAACTGAAGTGCAAGCAAAGAAAGTTTTAGTTAAATATAGTTTCTTTCTGTTCATTAGGTCATCCAGTCAGACCATAAATGAACTAATAGCAACTGAACAGTAAGGCCAAAGAAAAATAATCCTTTCTCCCTTTGTACCAAATGAATGTGATGCTGCTTCTTTGTATCATTTAGAAAGATATTGGAATATAGGATTTACAGAACTTAATATTTGCTCGTACTGATTTTTTTTGCAAGGTCCCAGGTCTCTCATCATACTAAATCTGAACCTGTATCACTCTCCTCCCTCTCTTGGAATGATCTCCAGATGTGCTCCAGAGAGCTGCAAGGACAGAAATACGAAAGCTAATCCTACAGCATCCTCTCAAAGGAAAAACTTTTTTTCCTTGTGAATGATGGGACGTGTTTCAGACTATCGCGCTGGACAACTACAAACAAATATCACATTCTCTACTTCCCAAGCTTTACAGCAAACAGTTTTCCATTTATACCACAACTAATTAAAATCAGTCTTCAAATCAACAACAGATGCTTTGGTATCATGCAATAGCAAGTCCAGTGCCTGAGCGACAAGTCTCAAAACTGACAGTTTTCTGCAAAAGTTGCTTGCAAATTACTAGCAGCTGTTACAAAGATAATAAATGAAAGAGAAGATGGTACACCACTTAAGTCTAATCAGCTGTAACAAGTCATGTAGAAGATAAAAAACAGTTTCTGTGTACTAAGGGAAAGTCACGGATGGTAAAGACTGATGATGTATCTATACTAGATCCTGGATGTCAAACAAGGAAAAAACATGAAGGAAAAAACCTGCTTCTAGCATTTGCTCTATGGCTTTATAGCCCACCCTTCATTAGCAAGAAATACTAACCTCTTTGAGGTCCTTACAACACCTGCAGCAGGGCCTTTTGAACATGAACATCTCTGGTGCTGCAACCCTTGCACACTAATAGCCCCACTGATGTCAGCAGTGAATGCACTGCATATACACTGAAACAAACTGTATCTAACACATGAGACCTCCAAAAAGGGTGACTCTAAAAGAAGCATGTCTGCAGTTAACAGCCACATGAACACTGGGATTGAGGGCCTGTCAAGGAGGACAGAGAGTAAAACCAAAAAGCTGTAAATATACTTTTGCACATTAAGGACTCCATGTTTTCAGCGATGCCTTGAGGGGTGTAGCATGTAAGGAGGAATCTGGAGTGAAAAGAGTTGCAAAGTTCATATTAGCCTCAGGTGGCTGTGAGTGGGTAGCAACAGACACCTATTGCTGGGTCAAGAATACATTCCTAACAGAAGCCTACACGTCTGTGTCACCATAAGGTCACCAAAGTCACTTTCACTCTGCCCTGAACATCATAAGGACTATGCCTAAGGTACCCATAACAATATTTTAAAGTAATCTTAAGAGTATAGCCAACCTTTTATTGAATAGTAGTATTACAAGCTCCATTTGGATTGACTAGCAAAGACAGTTAGTTTATCCAATAGCATAACGTATTTCTTTTTCTTCCAGGGCACCAGAAACATTTTTGCCTTTTATTTTGTAAGTTTTCTATCAGCATAGTTCAGAAGAGGATATTGATGCATGAATAACGTTGTGTCCACTTCTAGCTATGCTAGATGAAGCTATATTTCATCTGTGAATTTGCATTAACTGCTGGGATTTGAATCATTTATTAGGAGAGTTATCATTAATAATTTTTTGCACAAGCACTAAACCAGAAGATCCCCAAAGTATTTCTGGTGTCACCTGACATTTCTAACAATCTGAACATGTGTTACCAAAGTTGCATTGTTTAGTTGGTTTTTTAAATTTTATTTTTAACACCAGATTTACTAGTAGGCCTTGGATGTTCAAGTGCCTATGGAACAGCTGGATTTATGTTTGGCTTGTCTCAGCAGAGCCGTATGAAACAGATGGAGCATATGCTCAAGCTTCTTGTCCGTCTCCCAGCTTCTTTTGTAAATTTTCCATTCTCAAGTTCCCTTTTTTAGTTCTGACATTTCCCTGTGCTTAATTTTCTTCCTTTATGTCCTCCTGAGTCTCCTCTCTGAATCCTAGCTATGTTTGCCATACCTGTTGAATTGCTATAGTGCAAAATAAAGTTCTGAACAAGAATAATAGCCATTTTGGGAGACCTTTGAACACCTGAAAAGAGATCTGATAGATCTGAAAACATATCTGGTAGCTGAGGCTGGCATATAAAATTTTCCTAA
Source organism: Actenoides lindsayi (assembly GCA_025331215.1). Taxonomy (NCBI): domain Eukaryota; kingdom Metazoa; phylum Chordata; class Aves; order Coraciiformes; family Alcedinidae; genus Actenoides; species Actenoides lindsayi. The sequence continues at coordinate 23,792 of WTSP01022841.1, forward strand.
TCACTGAAATCCACCTTGGATTCCTATTTCTATATGGTACCAGACCCCAAAATAACAAAACCAAGCTACTGAGAAGATAACCCAATAGGCAGTCAGGTCATGGACGCTCATTTATCCATTCTTCAAAAACAGCTTCATCCTTCCATAGGCAAAACAAATACTTCTTAAAATGGGGAGAAAAAAAAAAAGAGAGAGAGGAATATGCAGGGACAGTCATCTGGGTTGAGAAAAGAAGGTGCACATACCTATTCCTATATTATTTCTGTAAAGTGGAACCACTGGGACTGAGATCCCAGACCAGCCAAGCATGTAATGACTATACAAGGTGCCTGAGATACAGAAATAGAAATTCATGTCCTCATTTAAATTTGAATTGCTCTTTTACTTGACATAAGTCCCCTAACTATTGGGTTAGTATCTATAGTAGAGGGTTCAGCTCTGTCTCCCTCCTCTTTCCCAAAGTCTACCATACTCCAAACAGGCAGATCCTATTACGAAAGCTTGGGCTAAAATGAACTCCTGTCTTCAGACTCAACTGCTTTCTCCAGAAACTCCCACTGAGTGCAATAAGGTGCTGCTACTGCAAGGGCAAGGCCCTGGAGGAATTGACTATACTTTAAGTGTGTCAGAAGGAATCCCTGGTCTGATTGATTACAGTAGAAAATGGTGCCCTTGTTGAAAAAGGCTATTAACCATGGACAGTCTGTGGCGTTACTGTCCCTGCCAAGGAAACAGGTGGTCACTGCTCTTTTAAGAAAGGACAGCAGTGGGAATTTTTGGAAAGATAAAACATATTACCTCCTGTTAAAGAATAAGCAATCAAATATTTCACAGTGGTAAAGTCCAATTTTTCTCTCCACAGTGCAGCCTATGTATAAGATCTTAGTGAATTAGTGATACAGTAAATTTGAAAGGTCTGAATTTTTTAGGAGTATATTCATCAGTATTTGTTTTTCTACATATTTTAAAGTAAGGCTTTTAAAATTAATTTTAAATCCAAATGAAAAACAGATTAATTTCCAACTTCCCAGCAAATTAATTCTGATCTCAAAAGGTAAGTGCTGCTATTTTAAGCACAATTTGTATTCTTAATTACGCAAGAAAGAAGTTGAATTTCTATGCAAAATTGCTTAGAGACAAATTCAAATATGAAGGCATTGACTGTAAGAATTGTAACAATTAGAAACAGTAAGAAATTATAACTCAGCTAAACTGCAACCTATATTCTTCAAAATTCATGCATTTAGCTGTAGACTGTCTGAAAATATCTCTGTAGTATGTGCTGTAACTTTAAGAGAGATGCACTATAGTCTTCATGTGTAACAGATTTTTCTGAAGACCAGCAACT
>WTSP01022841.1:25239-69796 GCA_025331215.1 Actenoides lindsayi
TCACATAATAGATAATAGAATATTTTAGACGGTAGCCATATTTTGTTTTCAAAACATCTGAAAAGTAATTGAGAGCCTATTTCACAGGGGCTGAAGTCTTAAGGGACTCATAATTAATTTAGGATTATTTAAGTGCTATATTGCCATACACGGCATTCCCGCATTTGGATGTGGCACTTGCAGTGAAGGCATTTTCCCTTTTGCAAGTGTTGGCACTGTACTTACATTGGTGACCACTGCCAGAATGGCTATGCCTTGCATGATGGGCTGCCAGGCACCAATGTCCTGTGCCTTCTGTGGAACCATGCGCCTGAACTGGGTCGTCAGCTTCCACGCATCCAACCGGATTTCCAACATGTTATTAATAAGAGCCAGAAGAGGACCCAGGGGGAACGATGCCACAAACAGGGTGACAAAGCCAAACTGTATAACTGTCAAAGGGAGAAGTTACATATATTGGCGAGACTTTCACTTACTGGAGATACGCGTATGAGCATGTATACTTTATATAGGCCAACTGTGGGGGAGAGACACAAGAAAGAGTGGCTGTGGTGGTTTGATCTTGCCTGGATGCCAGGTGCTCACCAAGCTGCTCTATCACTTCCTCCCCTCCTCTCAGCTGGACCAGGGGGAAGAAAATAAGACGGAACACGTGTGCTAAGACAAAAGCAGTTTAATGCAGAAGCAAAGCACTACTGTGTGTGGAAGCAAAAGAAAACAAAGATCCCCCCCCCGCCTCAGCTCCTTTTCCTAGCTTTTATAGTTCATCTGACATCATATGGTATGGAATATCCCTTTGGTGAGTTTAGGCCAGCTGTCCCAGTTGTGTCCCCTCCCAAGATCCTGTCCACCCCAACCCACTGCAGGGGGAATGCTGAAAAAACAGCCTTGGTGCTGTGTGAGCCCTGCCCAGCAGTGACCACAACATGGGTGTGTTATCAGCACCTTTCTAGCTCTCAGTGCAAAGCAAAGCACTGGGAGGGCTGCTATGGGGAAAATTAACTCCAGCTCAGTCAGACCCAATACAGTGGCTTAGTTCCTTCTGTATGAGAAGACAGGAGCACAACAGTACTGAAAAACCTGCCCCTGTGAATGGGACAGGAAAATGTTGTAAGTCACCACATACCAAGAGGAACTATTCTGGGTATTTAAGCATTCATTTCTTTCTTATGTCTTCATCACAAAGACCTGGAAATCTAATGACTATCTGTGTCAGTGCTGTGTTGGAAATCCTGAACTAACAATCTTCTTACTGGTGTCCGGGTGCTGTGACAAGCACATTTGCAATGATGTGACAGAATGGATGGTGGCAACAAAATGGAGAACTGCCAGCTCCCAGAGACCAGTGACAACTCCTGGTGACTGCAGACCCCTGGCAGAGTAGTCTGACACAGGGTTCTGCTGTACCACACCAGAACGTGGCAGCGGTCTGCCTTCTGGACATGTTTCTCAGAGGAGGGGGAAAAGAAGCAGCAGTACTCCTCCTTGTACAATCACGTGCTGTTTCCTAGTTACAAATTGGATTAAGGCTTAGCTGCTTAGTAAAAGCTTGCAAAACTACCTGTAAAGGCTCATCAAAACTTGTCTTGGAGAACATTCATGTCTCCTCTACCTATACACTTATGAAGCACTGCTTGTATGGAGATTTTCTTTAGAGCATGTTTGTACCCAGCAGTGGTAGCGAATCCAAACTAAACGGCTACTTACCCATTTCAAGATACTCATAAAACAGTCCAAGTTTTCCAATGGGCTGCAGGTGGTAGTCCAGTTCCCAGCGTGGAACATCTTTTTCTGATCTAGCAGCTGCACAGTATCTTCCGATTAGATTCTTAACCCAACTATCAGACAGGGAGAAAAAGACCACTAGCATTGGTAAAATAACCTAAAAAGTTCAGTAAATGGCAAAAAAAAAAAAGGCATCTGTGCTGTTAAAGCTTTGAACAGTGGATTTAGTTATTCTTGAATTAGTGAAACCCTCCTTCAAACACGAGTATAATCTTCTGTTGCCTTATCCTGGAATCTGTTATTTACAACCATATGTAAGAGTGTAAAAGGGCAATATATCAGAATCATAGTGATTTAGACCTATTTTGCACGGGTGAATGACCACATAAAATTCAAAGTAACAAAAAGTCGAGTTAAATGTAGGCCTGTGGTTAGACAGATTAATTCCTTCTGATCACAAAATTCACAGAATCATAGAATGGCTGAGGTTGGAAGGCACCTCTGGAGTTACCCAGGACCATGTCCAAACGGCTTTTCAGTGTCTCCAAGGATGGAGACTTTACAACCTCCCTGGGCAGCCTGTGCCAGTGCTTGTTCACCCACACAGTAAAAAAGTGTTATGTTCAGAGGAAACTTCCCATGTTTCGGTTTGTACCCATTCTCTCTGGTCCCGTCACTGGGCATTAGTCACTGAGATTAGTGTCTCCCTTTTCTTTACTTTCACCCTTCAGGTATTTGTATACATTGGTGAGATCCCTATGAGACTGCTCTTCTCCAGGCTAAACAGTCTCAAGTCTCTCAGCCTCTCCTCCTATGTGAGGTGCTCTAGTCCATCATCCTTGTGGCCCTTTGCTGGATTTTCTTCAGTATGTCCATGTCTCTCTTGTACTGGGGGCCCCGAAAATCGATACAGTACTCCAGGTGTGGATTCCCCAGTGCTGAGTAGAGGGGAAGGGTCATCTTCCTCGACCTGCTGGCAATAATCCTCCTAATGCAGCTGAAGATACCATTGGCCTTCTTTGACAAAAAGGGCATCACTGGCTGAAGTTCAACTCGGTGTCCACAAGGAACCCCAGACCATGTTCTGCCAAGCCACTTTCCATCTGGGTGTCCCCCAGCATATACTTATATAGGGGGTTGTTCTTCCCCAGGTGCAGGACTTTGCAGTTCCCCTCATTGAATTCCATGAGGTTCTTGTCATTCCATTTCTCCAGCCTGCCAAGGTCCCTCTGGACGGTAGCATAGCCCTCTGACTTATCAGCTTGGTGTCATCAGCAGACTTGCTGAGGGTGCACTCTGTCTCCTCATCGAAATCATTAATGAAGTTGTGAAACAGGACAAGACCCAACAGTGATCCCTGGGGGACACTGTTAGTGACTAGCCTCCAACTAGACTTCATTCCACTCATCACCATCCTCTGGGCTTGGTCGTTCAGCTAGTTTTCAATCCACCTCATCATCTGCTCACCCAGCCCATACTTCGATAGCTTCTACTTCTGTATGGAAGAGTGTCAACAGCCTTACTGAACAGCAGGTAGACAATATCTGCTGTTCTCCCCTCATCTCCTGAGCCAGTCATTTCATCATAGAAGGTTAGCAGGTTGGTCAGTCATGACTTCTCCTTGGTGAATTCATGCTGACTACTCCTGGTGACTTGTCTTTCATGTGCCTAGAAATGGTTTCCAGGATTAGCTGCTCCTTCACCTTCCCAGGATTCAAGGTGAGGCTGATCTTCTCATCTGAAAGGCTTGCATGAGAATTTAAGAAAAATGATGAATTGGCTGTAGCCATTTTCAGCAAAGAGCCATATCCAAAAAAAAGGGGGTGGGGGAATATGTCTATCAATAGAGAAAAAAACCCAAGTGGTTCTCTTTATACTTGCAGAGATGCAGAATGAGAGAGCAGTTAAGAACTGGATCCAAAAGTGATACACAGCTTTTCCACACCTAAATGTCACTTGTCACCCTGGGAAGTGAATTCAAAATTCTGGTCAGTTGAATATATGTCCTGTACACAGAAGCTGTTTATGGCTGGAGCTGACATCTGCAGGCATGCTCAGTCCAGGGACCCTTCCCCAGGTAAAAGAAGATGTTGAAAGAAGGATGGGTCTGCAGGTCCATCTTGCTACCAGCAGCATATACAGAGCACTGGGGTCTGGAGAAATTATATCCCAGCAGAGTAACCCAGCCTCAACCCTACCTAGTATTTATGACATGCTTTAAAGTGGGATCACTGTGCTGTGAAGAATCACAATTTGTGGGCTTGGAAGAACCACAGTCAGAGGGAATACAATGCCGTGGGCTGATGCTTATGGCATTCAGGAGGGCATGAGCAAACAGGGAGTTCCCTACTCCAAGCCACATAACAGCCACTGATTGCTAAAGAATAAAGAACAAGTCCTGGGAGAAGAAAGAGAGTCCTAATAATATTGTAACCTAAATTAAATGGAGGGCATTCCTGGTTACGACTTTACTTGCTCTTTACATTAAAACATGAACTTCCAGAGATTGGTCCCACTGAAAAAGAACTTACAGGCATTACGAATGTCAAATATAACTGTAAAACTAAATGAGTTAAATTAGTAATTTATGCATGACTTTTAAAAGCCCGATGTATAACAACAAATCATTTCACCCAATATTAATCCACAGTCTTTTGTTTAATATTTCCTCAGCTTCTATTGCCTCAGTTTTAAATATCCAGCCTGAAACACATTGAGTATGATTTGCAGAGGAAGGAAGCATTTCTGATTAGAACTAAATTCAGTCAGAATGACAGTGACAAGAGCTCAGAGCTACCAGACCAAAAATATCTAGACCGTCTAAAAAGGTCCCAGAAGACTAGTCTTGTTCTTTTAGAATACAATAAGCATCTATCAACTCTAGTGACCAAATGCCTGAACACATCAGGTAAAAGCAGTATCTTTCAAATATGAAAGAGCAGATTACCTAATGGTTTGAACTTACGGAAGAAGCACTTCTTGAATGTTGTTCCAGATTGCTTTACCTCCTACTATGATGGCAAGCTGAGTTGTGAGTTCGAGGAGACATCCGCCTGGATCACACTAAACATTGGGAAAGACATGGAAAAAATTATGAAGCTGGGTAACTTTTCATGAATGAATGAATAAATGAATGAAGCATTTAAAATAATGCATTCCTTGTTTATTATGACAATATTTCTTAAAGCAATACAAGACTGTTTAGTCAAAACTTTCCAGTAAGGTATGAAAAAGCCAACTCCAGGCCACATATGGTCACATATGATAGGTTGACAGGACACTAGTGAAGGAGTGAAATGCCAGATGAAGTCATGCAGCTCTGTACTGTGCTGTCACCAGGTGAGGGTCACTCAGCAGAACAGCAATGCTTCTGCTGATGTTCTCCCCTTCCCACATGCCAATTCACAGATTACTGGGCCATATGAAAATAAGCTTCTCTGGGTATGTGTAATACATTTCTAAGACCAACTGGTTTTGGGTCATATTCTTTTATGCTAGGGGCTACTAAGGAGGCAATTGGTTTGGGAGGCAGTCACTTTTTGAACACTTATGTTGAATTTGTACAACTATGTTATACACTCCTAACTGCAGAAGAACACCTGGACTAACGGCTCCTGCTGTTTAAACACAAACATTAACATACATTCTTACCTCTTCATTGCGATACTTTCCTAGCCAATAAACTGGATTTCCAGGGTGACCTACAAATTTACCCTTAAAGAAAGCTATGTAGAAGCATGAAGAATAGTAGTTGACAAACTGGAACAAGAACATCTTCGTGGTCAGACTGTTTTCATAATCAGTCTGTGTCCTTGGAAGTTCTGCAATAAAAAAAAATAAATTTAAAAAGCTCCAAGCTACAAGTACCATACAAGCTGCTTTAGAGCCTCAGCTGGAAAAGTACATGTATGCCTTGTATTCCTTAATATGACTGAGAGCACTGCAAATTAGATTGTACATAATCCCCATGTAATGTAACCACTATGCTAATTCTAAAACTGTATGTGTTGTAGAAAGGAAAGAACTTGTTCCCTGACAATAAAAAACAAGCAAAAATTCTGATAACTCAGGGGAAAAAAACCCCCACCCTAATCCAGCACACTCCGGAAAGGTGCAAATATAACACTGTGAACTGATGAAACAGTATTAAATGAAACTATATTAAAACACCGCACTACTTCACACATCTAAAGTAAAATAGCTACTTTAATGTTGATGGGATAGATATAAAAAATAATAATAATAATATTTGTGACTGTTTATCTATTTAATAACATGGGAATGGTATCTAGCTTTGCAACAGTGACCTTATTTCATTTATTTACAAGAAAATAGCTGTTTTTCCCATAAACAAAAGCTAATGTAATTGAATGCGTTATGCATTACTGATCTGTTTTCATAAAGCTTGGTTATTATAGTAATTTTCTTTGCTTTGTCTGTTTCAAAAGCACAAAACTGTAAACAATTGAACTTTCTTGTTGGCTATAGAAGGAGAATCCAGGCAAAGACCTGAATATCGGATTCCTTTGATATTGAGAAAATCCATATTTGAAAATTTCTAGGTGGTATTGTGTGGTTTGGCAGGAAAATGCTGAAATATGTGGTACAGGTGTTTGTTCATTGGAATTCTGACCATACATATAGATGACATTTTTGCTTGCTATTTTACCCTAAGTTTCAACCTGAGGTAGAGCAGCAGCATACCAAAGTCAGTAATCAGGATTGCCACTTTTTCATAGACCACGTTGAGAACCATAATGACTACAAAGCTGATGAGAGAAGCAGTTACTGAAGTGGCTGTCTGCGGAGTCAAGTACTTGTGGATCGCCTCTGTTCCACTAATGTGCTGTGACAACGTTGCAGAAAATACCAGGAAAACTGAGAGCCTGTAGACAATGACTCCGATAGCTGAAGCAATAATCAAAAGAATCTGCCAAAGGAACGCAAGAAAGATGTTAAGGTTGAACCATTGGCTTTAAGAAGAAGAGAGTTTGAAACACTTTTTACAATAGGCAAAAGGAAACCAATTGTGCGCCTGTCATTCCTTCACAAGAGGGTGATCAAGTAAGATAGAAGGCAATAAATATAGAATCCATACAAGAAGCCTTTTTTTCATGCAGTATAGTCAATCTGCAGGAAGAAAAGAGATGGTCTGGTTTATGACTAATAACAAGGTTTGTACCAATGTGAGAGAAGACAATGAGATGCATAATCAAATCTTACTCCTCAAGGCACATGATGGAAGAAATCTCCCTCTTTTGACACTGGGCAATTTGCGGGATGGCAAATGTACTCACAAATCTGCACTGATTATGGAGGGGCCTGTACCTTCTCTTTCACATGATAATATTACAGACTACAGACTCCTTGAAGAAATCAACAAATTTTAAGCCAAGTCATGTAATCTGCAGGAGTTGTAGTAATAATCCATGAACCCCATCTTGCTTGCCATCTCCTCCCTTTCTGCTTCTCCTCCTGCTTTTATTCCTTGCTAGTTCTCTAGCAATTATTCAGATTGAGGTCCATAGAGCTGTGAATCTTTTTTTTTCCACTATCTCTGCATACTGACATGAACGCACCTTGCACTTCCCTCCCTCTATGCTGCACACAGCAAGAGTGCAGCAACAAAAAACAAACCCAGACCAAATCTATTCCCTTCAACCTGAAGCCCTGCCTATTTAAATCCAACAGCAAGCCAGTATTCTTTCCTTTGTGTTTCAGATGTATTAGCACTGAGGTTCTCCTGAGCTGCCAGCCACTACCCTATCTCCTCTCTCCTATCACCTAGGACGAGGTCTGTTCAGCTGCTGTTTGTGCTACAGTTGAGGAGGACATGCAGCATGCTAAAACATTGAGCTTTTCAAGGAGACCTCTCGGGGTATGCGCACCATGTTACATACTGCTTCGTGGACTGCTTTCAAATTTTAGTTGTAATTAAAGTAGCATCTCTAGAAGACTAGAGAGCACCCAGCTTTGCTCTGTTTAGTGAAGTAAAAACCCTGCAAAAGGCCCACAACTTTAAGACATGATATTCAAGCAAACTGCTGGAACAAGTAGGATAAAAACTGTCAAGGGGAAGAGCATGCAAACTAAAGTCTTCCCCCTACCCCTTCACCCCCCGGAAAAGACATTTATCTTAGAATAATGAGGGAAAACCCAATGGACCAGATCCACAAACATAACTTACAAGCTACAGCTGCAGGATATTTTGTTACATATTTTCTATTGACTATGCTAATGCGTACTCAGTGACTACATCTCCCTTCTTCCTGTGGGTCCTTATCTCACGGGCTTGGTTTATGTATCAGGTGGAAATCCAACTGAATCTGTTCCATTGTTACCTTTTGTTCAGTTCAGTAGGACCAGTTTTTGACACTTGCTAGAGAAAGGAATTAATGAGGTGAAAGAATAAGAGGAGAACTTTACCCAGAAGAAGACTGCACTTGTACAGAAAGTTATCCGTATGCACTTCCCACAGGCAGTGTATGGCACGTGTTCTTCTTGCTGTAAAAGATTTACAAACAGGTCAGGGATGCACTCAATCTTTTCTTCTCCCCCCCCCTCCCCTTTTTTTCCTTTTTTTTTTTTTTTTTTTAAATTTTTTTATTGGTGTACTCCAGTTAAATTCTTTATGATATTTAGGGAAGAAAAAAGGAAAGAAGTCCCTGCTTTTGTTTCCTTTCCTGATTTGTTATCCTGGATACTCACATTTATTCATCATTTCAAAAGTCTTGCCTGATTACAGGTTTCTTTTTTTTTTTTCCTGCCCATCTTAGAAGATAAAAATGACTCCATGGAGGCTGAGTGTTCTCAGCTCTTACTGACTTCAGCTATGACAGGGTGCACAGTACTTTTGAATGGACTAATTCTTTTTGACTGATCATGGCAATCAAGGTCATGATCTTTCAAAGCTCACTGACTAAAATTAGCACATACTGAAATTTAGGTCACTGATCTCTGTATCTATTTATCCCACATGAACGATGGGATGGTTTTCCCAAGGAAAATACCCGCTTCAGTATGTTGGCATGAAAATTCACTGGGTCTTTACAGGATCTCTGAGGATCAAAATCATCACATTTTAGCATATTCTTCACTCTTCGAACCATCTGAAAGGAACTTGCTAGCTATGACTTTTTACATTAAAGGTGGCATAGGTTTATAAGCTTTTAAACAGAACCAGATTTTTTGTAGTATAAGATATAAAAAGAAGATCTATATTGGATAGTTGCAACTATGGCAGTTAATTCTGAAACTTTCCAAGTGCCCTCTAATAAACATTAGTATAATGTGGATGGAATGTGAAAGCAATGCAAATGATCAGATAAACGCCAGAGTAATATATTGCCAGAGAATAATAAAAAGTGAAGCTAAGCTGGAGTGAGCTACAGAAGTTAAAGCTACTCAAAATGTATAATAAATAGAGATCTAAACTAAGATCCTCATAAATATGAATCCTATATGATTGAAATGAGGATTATCCTTGTCCCTGTGAGTTTGCTGTTATTAATTGCAATTGCATCCACATGCACTTAGCAACAATACTTATTGATACATGTTTCAAAAAGAAATATCTTTATTTAGAGAAACAGTCTTGGCATGATACATAATGTAACATCTTTCCCTCTGTTTCACCCTTTTTTCCTGATGCATTCTTAGGCAGAGATAGCAAATGCTCTGTGATCTTGGCCTCTAGCAGCAATACTGAATCATTTCTTAGGGGGATTTAATAAAGTAGACTTAGTCTTCTAAGTTGGGGACAATGCCTACTTCTGTTTATTTATGACAAAGGAATCTCATCAGTGCAAGCTTCTCAGACAACTACTTTAAGGTGCCTACAGTTAGATATATGTTCCCTCCTGCACATCTGTACTTGATAAGTTCACTATTTCCAGGCCAGTTTATCAATTCTCCTTGAAGCATTGCTGATTTATACAGCTCTAGTCCAGAATCACCATTTTCATAGTGTCCCCTCACAACATGTCTATTGCAGTAACCATCACCAGTTATCAAAATATTCTTACCTGTGTGATTTCATTCATTACTACATGAGTGCACTGAGCTTCGTATTCTGGACGAACTTGTTCTTCTTGCTCTAAGTACTCAACTGTGTCCCACTCATACTCCAGTTCAGCTTGCCGCCTCTTCCAAAACTCCAAAAACAAAGTAACTATCCAGAAGACAGACAAAATGAGCAATACCGTGTGAGCACTGGACACTGTTTGACTCCCTGAGCTATAATAAGCGGCTCAGTTTTCCAAGGACCTTTCCACAGACATGGAACAAACCCCTCATTGACTAATGTGATGGTGAAAATAACTGGATCTACTTCTTTATGCAATTATTTCTTTGAATATATAGGTGCTTCAATAAGAGAAACCTGGGGTATATGGTGTTGTAAGGACATTGTGAAAAATAAAGATGACTCTATTTACTTCTTGCTTAAAGCTAAAATATGAGTACTTTGGGGTTTATATTGCAGACTGCTTTTAAAAAAGTTTATCATAGGATGTGTAAGAAAGCAAGTCAGTTGGATAGGTGAAGACAAAATGCTGGAGAGCACAGAACTTTAGAAAAGAACTCAGTATGCCAAAAATTGCCACAAAGAAAAAGCTCATGTTCATTCAGGCCTCAGTTTTTGTGTGGACACATTATCAGTCTGCAAATTGCAAGAGACAGTGATGGTTCAGTTAAAGTGGTTGAAACACAGATATCTTTTCCTCCTCTGCTAACACAAATCTGAAGGCGCTGCACCTACTTTTGCATGGCATGGAGCTTAGAAGCTCTCTGGGCTGGGCAAGCAATTTCCATAGACAATGCTCCTACAACTGGAAGCACTGCAGGACACAGATGCCCAAGTGGTACTGGCGAGGCATGAATCCAGCCAAACTCATTACCTTGTCCCGAGACATTATGCAGGTAGATCACAGCAGAGACAATCACAGACCCATATGAGAAGGCTGGGAGGAGCTCAGGATGATGGGTGTCAGTACCACACTCCCCCGTACACCTGGATGCTTTATCACTGAAGACAGTTCATCCTCAGCTTAAATGAGTGGTGTGGCTCTGCAGCACTGCCTCCAGGAGGAGTTAGTATCCCATCACTGCATTCCTCATTACTTCCATTGTCTGGAAGTAATTAACCCTACAAGTGGGGATTTTTATTAGTTTGGCCCCCTCATCCTGAATGATGAAACATCAGTGGCATGCAGTTACAAGTCCAAACATTAAAGGTTATTTCCAAAATCAGGTGTGGTCAATAAACCCCAAACTGAAGCATTTAAAACCCAGAAAACTCCATGGGCTGGACTATGAGATGACCCTGGCATCTGCACACAGGCAAAATTCCAGGAAACTCTCCTATCCTGATTATTCAGGGGCCTCTTTCACAAGGACTTCTCTGCTACTTCATGCTTAGAAGCACAAAGGCCATTCCAAGCAGTGGGCCAGAGGATCACATCTGCCATCTCCTGCAAACTCTGCCCAGCCCAAATCACAGGAAGCTACAGGGTCTACCGATTTGCTATAGCTGCAAATCCAGCTGCTGATGCAAAGTCCGGAAATGCAGGGCCTCCTTCTGTAACAGCCTCTGTGCTAACAGCGAAAGAAGGGCACATAACATGGGGACAGCTCTCTCATTCCCAATACAAAGCAAAATTTCTACTAGCTAAGGTAAGCCAGCACCCAAGCTGTGTCTTCCAGAGCAGGGAAGGAGCTGCTGATTGATGTGACATTTTCCTTTTATTTTGAGCCAGCATTTTTTTCACAGTGGAAGTAAATGATGTTTCAGAATCTGGAGATTTGAACGCTAATTCCACCTGAGTAATTTGTGGTGTCCCCTTTCATGTGTCCCTCAACATTCAGTATGGCCCTGGAGCTGTGTCATCAAGGACTGACAAGAAATGCATTGATAGGAGAACATTTGCTTATTTAACTGATCTTCTTCAGGAAGGGGATCCAGTGATGGTAGCAAGAAGAAGTTGCCTCTTGTTCATGACCATTTTCAGCCTAGTCATACCATCACAGGCCAAGGGGCAGAAGTATTGGTCCAGAGCATTAATGTATAGAGGGCTAATTTCTGAGGCCAAATTCCCTGGTGTTTTATAATGCTTTAAGATCTTTGAAGGGAATACACCTCCCCCAAAAAAATGCAATTATTAAAAGTGTATTTATGATAATTATGTGATAGTAGATCTAAAAATCTAATATTATTTTAATTGTTTTGGACCAGAGGGTCTCCAAAAGTATTAGAGCAAGCTGAAAATTACAGCTGGAATTGCACCAAGACCATAGGTCATTTGGATTCAGTACAATTTTGACTGAATTTCTGTAATACAATTCACCTCTTTATATAGTGGACTTATGACAAGAATACTAATAGGCCTTTCAGCCACCACTATAACCATGGAGCTTAATTTTGCAATAATTACTCTTGGAACCATTCTTCAAAATAAGAAACACAATTTTAATTAAAAAACAAATTGGAAGTAAATTAACTATTCAGATGTCAGGAGAAGATTAACTTAGAATTAAATTTCTAATTTTATTTTATTTAGAGAATTTCCTGCTAGTATTTTGATTTTAGCATATTTTGAAAGAAATATTTTTGAAATTATATCTTTCATTTCTTTAAAGCAGTGGCTATTTCAAAGTACTTTAGGTCATCATAGGAAAATAAAAATGCAATGCATTTTACAAAGAAAGCAAATTATGTGTCCTTGTCAGTGTATATATGAATTCAAAATGTTACATGAATTATTTTCTCTGTAGCATCTTTTTTACAGACCTAACATTGAACTTCTTTTGTTAATTTCTGGATAAGACAGTTCAATAAAAGGCCGTTAACAACACTGCTAATATGAGCTAAACAGTTTCTGAGAAAAGAACCTTGTCTAATCCCTTGAATACAGCACTAAGTGGTTTCACTCATGGGAAACATCCTGGTTTCAGATATATTTTCTCTGCTAAAAGATAAATCTAGTGCTTCTAACTACTACATGTTTTACAAACAGTTTTTTAAATAAAGACAGAGGGAAAAAAATCCCGAGAAATATAATAAATGACTATTTTTCAATTGCTTTGCACAGTCAAACAGCTGTTAATAGGCACAGGCAGCTCCGAAACTCTTTGGAAAAAAACCAGCTCCTCTGCCAGATATACTTTAGCATGTGGCTGGCTCCTGATGGATGAACGTGAGGCAGCTCTAATCGCTTCTGTCGGACTTTTCTCCAAGTCAAACAAAAAAACCCAGACACTGAAGATCAACTTTAAGTTCTACTTTTTTTTTGCTCTCTTACGATGCTAAAAAGTTCCTGTGAAGGTACATACCTTCTACAGAACTACCTACTAATGAATTTCTGAGTTCTAGAAAATGAAGCCATTGCAAATTTATCCATGTTTTCTTGGCTGATGCTGGAGGCTGGGCCAAAATTAGATGACAAACCACAGTTGTTGAAATCAACTTACCCCATATTCCCATAAATACTGCAAACACCAGTGTCCCAAAGCTATCAAATATACAGAGTTTCTGGAAAAACAGAATAGAAAAAAAAGGCTTAAAATATAATCAACCATTATTTTTCTTCTGCACTGACCCAAAACAGAAGCTGCTAACTAAACATGTTGATTTTTAGCTTTTATGTAGTTTAAAAAACCCTTTACTAATAGTGTTCCCTCAATTTCTGTCAATGTACACCACCCTCCAGTAAAATTAAGGAAATCAAATGCAAAGCCCAGAATTAAAATTATAAGCCAAATATGCAGCAAGAGGATAGTAAAATGGTGTGCCATTGAACTTCCTTCCATCTGTTGCATAGAAAGAGGAAAAGCAATGTTTCTGGTCTGGGAACTCACTATAGAGTTATGCATTTTTAATACAGCCACAAAAAAGGCAATGGACACATCTGGTTCTTGTGAGCAGGATGACAACAAATCAAGCTAGTTAGGGAAAACACATTCTGATGCAATACCTCTGCGGACACATTTTGCCTTTTCTTTCCATCATAGCCTTTTCCCTCTATTCTTATTTCTTTTACCCTTTAAGTGCACTGAAGCAACACATTAGAGCTGGGCAAAATATTTTTGATGAACAGATGAAAAATTGCAGTTTTGGTAGTGACTGAATCTACGGAAAGAAATGACAAAAGGCTAACAATTAGCCTACTGAGACAGGTCCTGGAGAAAGAAAGTGAAGTTCCTCTAGGCAGGAGCTCAGAGCAAGAGTCTGTCTGCATCATGGGTAGCAGGACATGGCTGTGTCACAGCTTCTGTCATAGCCAACATCAGCCCCTCCTTGTACCCATCTCCTCCTCGACAACATGGGCCAAATTTAAGGCACAGATCCAGATAACTTCTTTGGGAAGGGAGGGTGCAGAATTTAGAAAAGTCAAAATAAGCTTTAGACATTTCCTTAGCAAAATTCGTTCAGAGCTACTGAATCAGGACTTTTGTAATTGAATGTTTGAAACATCTTAGACCTGCATCAAATATTCAGCAGCTATGTGAAATTAAAAATAACTAATTTTTTTCATCTTAGATCAAACTGGAGCAATTAATGTTGTTTTTACTTTTCAAAGTTCAGTCGCTGTATAAAAAGCAACAAAAATTTGCACAGTTCTAGCAATTCTGCAGGGCATTAGTGGAGGAATGACATTGTTTTATATGTAGTACTGCAGAAAGCTCAACTAAAGTTCAGTAGCTTGTCTGTGAGCTGTAAATGTACTTACCTTGGAAGATTCACAAGTGATGGTGAGGTTCCAGTAGGTACATACTTTATCGCACTGAGGGCACATTATGATATTACCTCCTATGTTGGGGTCACATACTTCTTGGCTAAAAACAAAACTTGTCAGTCACCCACCAAGACTAAATTCTTTAGTCCTTTTTTGCTCATGAGGACAGTGCAATAATCTCAGGGAACTGTGAAATAATTTACCAGTGATGTGCTCTCAAGAATTCCCCCACCACCCCAGTAACACATCCCCATTTCCGTTCTCCATTCTCATCTCAAAAATGGATGACATAGGAGGAAAATAATTTCCATCCCTTGTACATAGTGGTAATTCTCAAAATCGATCACATTAAAAATAAAACAACCCTTCAAAGATCTCTCAGTGTTCAAGAGGAAACCCATATTTGCATGCTCACACATGCTGTCATTGCGAGTCTGAGGAGAGAAAGAAGAACACTGCCTAACAGAGCAAGGAATAGCTGCAGAACTGAAATGGCTGCCTACTCCCTGTGGTCTTCTAAACAGGATCAGATGGGAAAACATGTACAGGTGGGCTGCTAGGGCGGTTCAAGCAATGGCAGATCTGTCTCCTCAGAGATGGCAAAAGAGTTGCCATCTAACTAATACATACTAACCTAGTATGGTGGAAAGTTGATGTAGTTGCTTTCTATAAATATATCAGTGGGGTAAACACTGGGGAGGGAGATGAACTACTTAACTAAATGATAATACTGGCATAAGGCAACATGTGTGTGAATTGACCACAGGAGTGGAGCTCTGGAACAGCCCTTCAGCATGTTTTATAAAGATGAGCACCCTTCCAGAAGGGGTGATGGCCTGTAGATGATTTGGAACAATGACCCAGGTGATTTCTCCTGGGTCACTGTGCCATGGTTGAATTTTGTTATGTTCTGATGAGGTTCTGTGTCCTGGCTATGCCTCTCCTCCCAGTGTATTCTGGGCAGCTGAAGCCTCCTGTGCTGTTGCTCTTCCTCTATTCCTCTCTCAAAATACAGGAAAGAAATTTTGGGAATTTATCAAGGCCTTTGGATACCTCCTTTAAAGACTACCACTGTGAAAATGACGTGTTACAGCAATTTGTTTTGACTTCTGGTTGTCACTCTTTTCTTTGTGCTTCTACTCTAGGTGTGGTGAGACTAGTGCAAAATATAAATAAAATGATAAAAACCAAACCCTCAGATGCCTATCACTGTAATGGTCCATTACTCTTCTTACCTCATATTTTGTGCTGTTACCTTCAAATCAACAACTATTGGTTCTCTCAGACTCTTTCATTTTGCCTTTTTTATTACACAATGTCTTGCAAACCGCACCCCCTCCCCCCCAAGTCCTGCTCTGTAGGGTACTGATGAAAATTGCATATGATATTAAAATACGGCTGATCAGGTACCTCCACGTGCAGTTGTCCTTTGTCAGGCATCCATACAGAAAGCAACCAACTCCTACAACTGCAGCCACAATCAGCATATTAGTGTAAAAGCCCAACCAAGCAAAGTAGATTCCAATTTTTTCTCCATAGTATTTCCTGTGGAAGGGAGAGGTTTTTTTCTGAAATGCAAGTAAATTCACATTTCTCTTTCAAACAGCTCTTCATTTCAGATATTTTGTGCCAACTCATATGGTCATATTCCTCTGGTCTGAACTTTGGGATTGCAGAACTATTACAGCTGGGTATTTCTATCATCACTTTTATGATTTTATGAGAAGATAGCAAATGGGAAAAAGAAGGAAAAAGAGAGAAAGAACATACCTTCCAAAGCAAAATATTAGAGGCTGCCTTTTCATTAATTGGTTTACCGTGAAACCGTGCTCAAAGTATGCTCCCATGCATGAGCTGATACAGGTGTATGTACCTGCCCTCAGTACTGAGCTGTGCCTTTTTGATATCCCCCACACCAAACCAGTTATGTAAATTCCCTCTGCATTAGTCCAGCACCAATCACACCAACCTGATGAAATCCAGGGGTTGCAGTTTGAAAATGTTTTTAGGATGAGCCCATTCTCTGTAGAGAAGATATCGTTCACTTGGGCACTTGGGATCAGTTGATGGGTGCCTAAAACTAGACTGCAAAACAGAAAGAGCATGGGAAGAAGATACCATTAATCTAAGCAGCACAGATCTCATCTCTGCAGATCCCAAGCCATGAAGCCAGAGCCTTTTAGACCAGTCTCACTGCAAGCCAGAAAAAGGAGCAGGAAGGCAACTCCGGGAGTGCTCCAGGATTCAGGATAGAAGGTTGTCAGAAAGGCATTGAATTGCTGAAGCAAACACATTATATATGTGAGCTGAAAATAACAGAGACTCACAATGATCTTAAATCTAAGCACATGTCAGTGTCTTGACACTTAGGCATAGAAAATAGAAAAGAATCCATTCTAATTAGAGCCCAGGACTGAATTAAAATTGATTTTAAGTAGCTCTAACATGCTAACATGCTTTACTTCAAAATAATATTGTACTGGAATGAAGACTGGAAAGTCTGAGGGATAAATACAGGGCTTCTAGTCTCTGTTTTAAATTTAAAAGATAGTTCACATGGAGATAATCCTTGTGTTTTTTACTAGGTTATTTGAAAAGTGATTTCAATAAAGCCTATTTTACTTGAGGGAATTTTCCATTATATATTGGTGATGCAACAAGACAACGGACATTTGTAGAAATCTATAGGCTCCTTTTGATTTTCAGAGTAGCTGTGATATATAACTTTAATTGTATAAAAGGACAGTCATTAATTACTAGGCATATTGAGTCCAGGTTCCCCATGCCATGAAACAGCCTGCAAGGCAGGTTTTAAATCTTTAAAAGGAAACCTTAAAAATAGATAGAACCAATGATATTAATTCTAACCTGTAAAGCTTTGGGTTACTTACAAGAAACATGATTTGTCTTGATTCTGCTTTAAAGATTTCCTTGAAATCCTTGGAGGCTTCCTGAATATTTTAAGCCAAGTCCAAATAGCTGAAGCAGTTATGATTCTTGACCTCCCAAGTCCTCAGTATCTTCTCAACAGAACACACCTCATGGTGGCTCTGATGGGGAGGAGGTGGGGGTATATAGCAGATACAAAGTGGAAAATCAGCCCTCAGTCTGTATCCCATTTGCAGCTTCACATGGAGTTTTTCCATAGTCAAATACTCTGAAATCGGATTTTTTTTCTCCTTCATATTCTTTTTCTGTGCTTTCTGCTTTTTAAATGATACAATTCAAAAACCTTCAGAAGTGTAGCTACAAAAGCTGGATTTCTTATTATTGCAAGGTGAAATTCAATCCAGTTAAACTTCTCTCCACATGACTCTACCATCTCCTGTGAGGTGTTGGACTGGCCAGACAGAATCTTCTTGCAAACATCTGAGTTTCCCTGCATGTACGTTACAATGTTTGGGAACCTGTGGGAATGTTTCTAACTATGTGAGACTGTCACATACCCTATAATGAGATATGTAGTCTACACCTTTATTAACAATGTTGATACGTGACAGAAATTTCAATACTGAAAAACTGAATATAAAAAAAAGGGACAATGTTAAAAGTGATTTAGAACTGATGATACAATGTGTCATGGGAACTATCACTCAGGCCAGGCACTTTACTGAGCTTCATCTCACAGAGAATACAAGTTTAACACCTTCTGCATGAAATACATTGCTTTTCAGTTATGGAGCTACATTTTTAACCAACAGTGCTTCGGAGGAAAATCTCTTTAGCCAAACTATGCCCTATTCTAGTACATGGATATAATAACCATTCAAGGAGCAAGGCAATCATCAGTACTTACATCTTTTGATATAAACCCCACATACAAAGTTGAGACATCTATTTCCAAATTCATTTTAGTTACAAGCACTGGACTTACGTCATGAAGGGGAAATGCTGCTTTGTAGATTCCAGTGTCCAGTAATTTGTTAATGCCAAATTTTTTCACATTGTTTTTGGTTGCATATTCCACACGAGACAGGATAAAATGAACCTGAAATTCATAAAATATTTTTGTGTCTCTTGCAACCTGAAAGTAGTCATACACAGCTATATCTGTCTTAGCATATAATCAAGTTAGGAAAGGGTAATCAGTGCAGACAAAATTAGTTACACAGGGTGTATGAACCATTCAAATCCCTCCTTTATATTCAGGTGAAACAGAAATGGGACAAATAAAAGGAATTTTTTCCTTCTGGATTGCCAAGCTGCCTCATAAATGACACAGGACTATTGCATCCCAAATATTTATAATTTTTCAGAATGCTTTCATGAAGGTAATTGCACTTATTTGATTAAAGGACTCTTTTCTTTTTAAGATTAAATGCTAGAAATACTCCATGGACTTACAATTCGGCTTCTAGTTGCAGGATTGAAAAATGTGTCTTTGTCTTGAATATAAAAGTTGGACAAATGTTCCTTTTGAAAAGGGGCAGTGAAAAACTCTTGCTCAGGTTTGATGATATTTTCATCCACTCTGAAGAGTCTACTAAACCAGTTGAAAGCTGAGTCTCGGGTTTTCAGGTCATTGGGTTGCAGGGGCAATTTGATGTGCATAATCTCAGCGTATGTGCACAGCACTTCCCATGGTGCATGCACTTTCACAAAAATGAGTTTTTCATCCAAAACCTGAAATGAAAGAATATTAAAAATACGTGTGTAAGAAAATGAAAGCAAAGGACTTTTTGTAACAATTCTTAAACTATCCAGAATTTTCTTTCTCTTCACAGCTCATAGATGACTTACTCAAAGTCGCATTCATTCTCCATCTTAGCAGATATATCATTAGCTTCTGTAAAAGCACTGACATGAGATGGAAACACTTGGTCATATAAAGGCATATAAAAGTATATAAAAAAAGACAGATAAATGTTTCCTTAATGCTTGATGTTTACATCTCTGCAAAGTATTTTACAAAGCAAATTAATTTTAACAATGCTTCCCCATTCGGATTGTACTTTTATCTTGGCAAGGCAGCTGCAGCTTTGGAGCTGTCAGTGACTCTGCAGCAGCTCAAGTATAATGCCAGGGTGGTGTGACTTGATGGAAGCAGGCTAGGCACCTAATGGTGCTCCTGGGCAACATGAATTCCCAGCTTCATAGGGAGAATGGGGAGAGGGACAGGGAAATCAGCTGTGACTGCTGAGTAAGACAGCACAGGACATATTTGCTCCCAGTTGCATGCCCAAACCGGCGTCAGTATGTAGTGGGAACCCTGTCAGCTACTTTTGGTCTCCTGTCTACGCACTGCCTGTAGACCTTCTATTGATGGCCTGCATTAGTGAGTCTCAGCCACACAGAATTATGTTATGTAGCTCGTAGGCTCAGGAACATCAGTAAGATGTCTGATATAGTCTGGGGAAACTTACAGTTTCAAAAGTTTTTCAGTCATGATTGTGGCAGAATTATTGAAAACTGCATGACCTAAGTAAAGCAAGAGGGCCATGTCAGACTTCCAGCAAGAAGTTTACTTTCTCATGAATGAGGGGCCAGACTGCATCCTTGGACGTGCAGCAGGAGACCTCAATGCAGATATCAAATAAATACAGCAATGCCATGGATTCTGAGTCCAGTATGGGAGGAAGGGGCAAAGCAACCTTTTCTACAGACTACCAAATAACAACAAATTTAGACTGGAAGTGATGGTCTGGATAGGGAGATCTGGACACTGCAGGGCAGGAAGGAAAGGAGCTCTGAGGTCCTCCAACCCTTCCTGCAAGAGACAGCAGCTCCAGCAGCTGGTGTGCATTATCAAAGCACTCTTGAACTGCCCGCAGGCAATATCATGGCCCAAAATGTACAAAGCATGACAGATACAACCACTTTCTTGGTGCCAGGCCTTGCGAGGAAGAGTGTCATGCGCAGGAGCTCTGCACTTCTCTTCTGGCAGGGGTGTTCTGCCCTGAACACCCACTAGCTTCCCACACATCCTACACAGCCACAGTACAGGGAGAAGTGCTCCTCAGAATGTAGCTGCTAATTTTATCTTCCAAGCTCTGAGCAAACACAACCTGTGTAATCTCTCAGCTTCCCATCTTTTATTTTGTAGAGGAAGGAAGAGACATAAAGTTTAAAAAAATACGCATTGGATCAGAGAGACACTACTGAAAGGAAAAAGGTGGGCTTTTTTCTCCTGAGAGGAAAGTTATAGTAAACTCATATATCCAGCTTTTTCATTCTCACAGGGGCAGCTTTGCTCTCAGACACAGCCACTCACACAGAGAAGGGCACTCACCGATCTTGTTGCTTCAAGTTGCAAGCCGTTGTTTATCAGGTTTGATTCATATACTTGCCTCTTCCTCTGTTAAAAGGTATTGAACACTATAACACATCTGTTTCAAATTTCACAAATATGTATGCATAGAAGAACGGAATTGCCTCCCAAAATGACGAATCGATGGGTTGTTATCTCTATAGCCCGTTTGACAGCTATTGTGGTGATAGGTACAGTCTTACCAACTTACCAGTACTGATCATACCCCTTTCCTTTCAGCAACATGTAATGACCCTTTAGATGAAGTCTTAGGAACTTTGATAGGTACATGGAAACTCGTCTTGAGGACTAGATCCAAGACACACTTACTCTAGGGGGAAAAATCCAGATGCTTCAGCAAAAAGGGCAAAAATCTTCAGGAGTTCCACTGGAACAGGTCAGTTGTACCTCCACGTAAGTTTCACCCAGTTCTTTACAGACTGTTCTAAGGCTTCAAAGCAGAGAAAAATATTTTCCCCAAACTCTAGCAAGTCTTGGAATTAATAATTGTAAAATTGAATAACAATATAAACAGCCTACCCCATTTATACTTTGTTAGTTCTCAACTGCAGCACCTGCATGTGGTAATGGTCACAATAGACTAATTTAATATTTTCTTCTAAGTTCTTTTATCTGTTTCAGGTTTTCTGCCTTTTTATTCCAGTGAATGTCACCTTCTTCTACGGTTAGGGACAAGACGAGCCGTATCATTCAATCTGTTTTCTTCTTTCATCAGTGCTTATCACATTTCTCCTTATTCCTCTCTTAGGGTAAAACAGAGCCTCAAACTTTGATAGCATTCTTCATAGAGGTATCTCTCCATGTCCCATTGATCCCCTTGTTTACTGATGAAAGTGTAATGCTCATTATATACTTTCATTCTGTAAATAACATTGTATATATATACATAATAGTCACACTTATATTGTATATACATAATACTATGTATTATCTAGAATTTTGATGCTAGCTGAACCTTGAAGATGACACTTAACACAGCTGTTTCCTGTGACAGCTAAGTCTCTTCCTTGTACTATTACAGAATCCCGTACATGAATGAGTTTTTTCCTCACATTAACATATTTCCTTAAGTTTTTCTAATATTTCATAGGTAATAGTGCTCACTATTCTCATTCAAAGCTAAAGGTTCACAGTTGTCTTGGCTTCTGAGTAAACTATCTAATCATTTCCTCTGAAATTTTTGTTATATCATAACTCAATCAGTAATTATATGTAGCACACAACTCAGGAGTTGTTTGTTAGTCTGCTATTAACTCTTATGCCATTTCATCATACTTCTTTGCTTCTTCCATATTCATGTGGTTCTTTGTAAGATGAGTAATACTGATTCATGAAAATATTTCAATCTGAGTTTTGCTTTGTTTCAGCAAATAAAAGAGGCAAAGGGTTAAATACATGTTTCATTTCTTCCTAAATAGCACAAAGATGGACGCAGGGCAACTCTCATTTCTAGAAGTCTAATATATATATTTCTTTTAATCTTACCATTCAGATTGCTTTAATAATTTATTATGGCAAGGAGTTCCCCAAATTAATTTTGCCCTCAAAATCTTAGAGGAATGTTGACAATATTAAGGTTTCTAATAATGCATTAATGCAAGTAGTGAGAAACAAAGCCCCAGGGAGGCTTTGCTAATTAGGGGCTTTGCTATTTTATATAAATGATTGAATTACATGTATGATGATCTATGGAGCAGCTAGACTTTTACCCAGAGGAGTCTATAGTGGTTTTGCATTGACTGGGGGATACAGCATGAAGATATGATAGCTTACTAGGCTAGACGGTGGAGACTATCCAAAGATTATTTTAGTATCCGGCATTTTGCTCAGCTACCTGCAAGATTAAGATACAATAATAATGTAATCATGGTAATGCTGCTGATCTAAACCTGACATACACTTTGATGATTGAATGGCTATGGGATGCATAATCATATACAAACTTAAGAAAGTAAAAGCACAGTGTAAGTAAATGACAAGTATTGCAGGAACGTAGAAGGGTTAGCTCTTGGGAGCTGTGTTTTCACCACAATGCTTTCAATGTCTGGTGATTGTGTTGCCAAGCTGAGGTGACTAATGAGACTGTGGGTCTGCAAATTGGTAGCAGACCACTAGCAGTTTTTCTTTCTGTGTTTTGTAAATGCTGGGGAGCACTTGCTTTGATTACAGTGACATAAGAATGCCAACCCATATCTTTGTTTAGTTTCTTTTATGTAAAAAGAAAAGTTCCCCACAACAATGTCTGTGTGGCGTCAGGGGAAAAAAACTAACAAGGAAGGAGTGCTTGAATAGCCACTTCTGCTTTACCTGACAGGCAACACATAAATCATAATCAGTAAGAGAAAGAGCATGTGGCCCAAAGCCTCCCCCATGGAAATCAGCTAAAGGGAGTGGAGAGGATCACTGTGTCAATATTAGCTGCCAACTCTCACAGTTTCTCTGATGGTATTTGGAAGCTTTTTCTGAAAGTCTCAGCTGTCAGCATGAGGAAATTAATTGATTGAGAAGCTCTGCATCTTTAAGCTTCTTCCCCTTATGCTTGAAGATCATCCTAAAAATGTGAATCAGAACATGCTATAAGGACTGATACAAAAAAAAAGTAAACCCAAAGAACTCCAAATATATATTTCCTGAGATACCCTCTGATTTTCAGACAGCTTCATGATTTTCTGAAACATGATTCGTGACCACACACAACTGGCAATACTGCAGTCTAGCCCTGCTCTCAACTGTGGCTTCTAGTCCCCGTGTTTGGAAAGATGCATTTCTGGTTCTACGAATGTATGCAGTAACTTCAAAGTAAATTCCTCTTCCCATTTTCTTCCCATCCTTCTGTCATCCTTCCTTTCACCCCTTAAGCAAAGAATTAGAATTTGGGTTTGGGGTTGCCTCAGGAACAGAGATTTTATTTCGGTGAGCTCCTGCTTCAAAACCAATCCATTAATCAGAAACCAGGGCAGGTGCAGTTAACCTCCTCCCAGTTTCAAAGGTCCCTTTCATCCTTGTTATCAGACTTCCTGGGTAGGTCAGCTGAGCACACCACAGCCATGTAGAGCCTGCCACCCCCTACTACCTCAATCACTGCCTGAAATGGCACCGAGGTACCCTTCTTTCTATAAACTCAAGTATTATTTTCTTACTGCAGGTATGACCACGTGCTAAACTGTGGGAGAAGTACGTTTTGTTTCTGAAAAGTTATCTAAGCTTTTTTTGTTTGTTATCTAAACTAAAGTCTAGAGGCAGGAACTGTTCATTGGTTTCTTATGAAGACAAACTTATCTCTAGCCCTGCTGAAGTTCTCCGTAAAATGATACTTTAAAAAAAAAGTTGTCTGTAATAATGTCTATGAGTTACAGTTTTTATTTAATTAAACCAAAACAACTGTTTATTTCTGTGATGGCTGGAAAAGAAGGTTTTGCCCACATTCCTACTTAAATTACTGACTGTCTTTCTGTTCATTTGTACTGGGGAGAAGCAGATGGACTAGAATGACATTCTGCACTGATGTATTTTGAATTCACCTTCCTGGCCCTGACTTGGTAACTTTCAATAAGGAGATCCTTGAGGACCCTGACAGATAAAACTGGCATTCTGGAGCATTCCTGCAAAGACTGGTAACCTATGCTGACAAATACGGTACATAAATTGTAGGTTTAAAAAACATGCTTTGGGCAGGACTTTCAATTGCTTTTGAGGTACAGCTTCTGGAATCTGCTCCTGACAGTTTGATTTTTGCTAGTGCTTGCAAAATTAATTGTATGCAAACTTAAAAAGGTTTGGAGTTCTAACTGAGTTGTGTATGTGAACCTTATCTGCTAACTTTTGGATCTGTAAATTATATCAGAAACTTCTATGAGGATGTCATTTCATTAGTTTGAGTTGCCTCGTTCAAACCAGATTTCAAAAACACAGTAAAATTGAGGGAAGCACAGCACTACTGCACATCTCCAAGACCTTTCTTCCAAGAAGAATCCCATATTTTTGTTCCTTCTATCCAAATAACCCACATATTTCTGGTTAAAGTTATTTCCTTCTGTCCTCTGAGATGTTCTCCCAAGAACACTGCTAATTAATATGAATTAATTTTGGGCCATTTTTGCAGTTATTTTTCATGTGATTCTTTCGAAAAAGGACAAAGCCATTCAAATCAAATCTAAGGATGGTCCCAGGACTTGATTCTCCTTTTGCTGCACAAGAATAGATGAATCTGTGCCTTGTTTCTCTGAATCCAGTAAATTGGATACCTAGGTTGAGATACAATTTTCAAATCCTTCTGACTAAATTCAGTAAGTGTTTGGGGACTCCTCCACTACTATTACCACACAAAACCACCCAGTACAGCACCCAGAAGTTTTCACTTCAGAAATGTAAATCTATAGGTGTCCACTAACAAATTCTGCCCCAACTTTCACATCATGCAATCAGGTGAGGTGCAGCACGTCAGACAGAATTTGTCCCAGTGACTACATTTGTCCTGGTCCCGACATTTCACAGACCTGTAATGTTGCACATGGCCAGTGGAGACCTTGCTGCTGACCTCAATGAGGTGAGGATTTCACCCTATGAGAACAGACTTCATTGGATTTTCAATAAGCTGGAGTTTCTAAATTCTGTGAATAATAAAGCTCTGGATAATAGCTCTATTAAATTGTCAGGGGAGTCAAAGAAAGAATAGTATGAGCAAGGAACCTATTCAGTCTTAAAGCACCTTGAATTACACAATATACTGCTTATAAAATTTGGCATTTTCAGTTAATCATTGATCAGAGACAGGCAGTGATATATGCGGTATTTAAAGCTGATAGTAAATGGTAATACTCCTCATTTTGGTTGTATTTCATCACAAGGGTAGAAATCATTTGCCCCACAAAAAATACAATGGAATAAACAACAGTGTCAGTAAAGAAAAGCTGTCAAGTAGTTTTATGCCAACGCTGATGAAACCTGTATGCATCTTGTGCAGCATCATCCCTACTGGGAACTGTGTAGGTCAAAATGTTAATTCTCTCCCTAGTATTCCAAGGATGCAAAACTGTAGCATGAATGTCATCTTCCTTTCCACCTCCAGCATAAAGTATATGTATTTTGTTTCTTCTTTTCAAATATTCTTTTCACATTAATTTCTTTGTTACTTCTCAGTTTCTCTCCTCTCACTCCTAATATGAGTGTGAGGTAAGTCCCAAGGCAGCATCCTGCAACACACTTAGGAGGACATTATGTTATG
This sequence comes from Actenoides lindsayi, assembly GCA_025331215.1. Classification (NCBI taxonomy): domain Eukaryota; kingdom Metazoa; phylum Chordata; class Aves; order Coraciiformes; family Alcedinidae; genus Actenoides; species Actenoides lindsayi. Next base: position 51,188 of record WTSP01022841.1, read on the forward strand.
TTATGTTATGCTGTTATGTTATGCTATCAGTGCTGCCAATGTCTGTGCAGCATTTGCTTAGTGAATGAAGATTTCCAGCATGTACAGCTTCCTCCACTTGAGTAGCAAATGATCTCAAATGAAATGAAGGACCTCTGTCACTGAGATGACCTGCACCTATCCCATCCTAAAAGGTTAGAAAGCTTACAACTATGCACATTTTAAAAGGCTGCTTCTCCAACAACAGATAAAGGAAAAGCATTTCTAAACTGATGACACCTGTATATGAGGCATTAGAGGGAGCCAGTACTTCTGAGTTGTATCACAAGAGTTTGATTATGACTCATTCCAGATGATGTGACAAAATCCCCTGATTGAACAAAATTCTCTCTTCACTCCTTTTTCCTCCACCTTGCAGTGCCCTCTTGTCCTTGTGTAACATTTTGTCTGTTTCATGGTCAGCTTTGGATTTTTTCAGTAGTTCTCCAGCTCAGTGTCATCAAGCTTGTATCCTTTGTTTTCGTTCTTGAAAGTCCTCAGTAACAGCCACTTCATCCTTTCTATGCTTTCTACTTCCATTTCAGCACCATATGCATTCCCTGTATCAAAATTCTTGCCTGTGCCTTCCACAGTACCCCAATGGCTTCAGATTCTCCCTGCCCATGGAAATCCTGTTTCTGAAAACTGCTATGACCACTGTTCTCAGTTTCCTTCTGACTCATCCACGTCACTCCAGTCACATGTCTCAATCTCCTGGCTGTACTTCCATCCATACAGCCTTTTTTGGCCACTTTGCTGCCAGACCAAACAGTTGGTTCTTATTCAGCTTGCTGTCCACCAAGACCACAAGGGCCTCTTCCACAGAGCTGCTCCACAGCCACTCAGTTTTCACCTTACCTGATCATTAGTCTGATAGACCCTTGTTCTCACATTTGTTGCATGTAAGTAGACCTCTTCCTCAGCACACCACACATTCAGTGTGGATGCAGATCTTTGTAGGACTGAGACCTCTGAAAGTAAACTTTTTTTGCAAGCACCTAGCACATTACCCACAGTCTCCTGGTCAAATTATTCATGGTTTCTTTCTGCTTAATGTCTTAATATTAATGCTGCACTAAAAATACTACACCATTGCTCACATTTAATTTCTATCACTGTTTGGAAAAGATACTCATTATATTTGTAAGTACATTTGGGCAATGACTAAATATTACAAACATAAACGTAAAATGCTAATTGATAAAACAATTGTTTCCAAAGGGGCTGGTTTTTGTTTCTAATTACCTCTTTCAATTAATTTTTATTGCTGATCCTGTGATCATGTGTAATGCAACATCCGCCCACTGCAGGACACCCTCAAACCTTACTGACAACATTCCTTATGGCTGCCCCGTTAATGCCAATGGCAACACTGTGTAATGAATAACAACCAGCTTAGCTACAGGCCTTTTTACTCCTACTCTTCTGTTTCCTAACTGCAAATCATTATTTGTATATGAGCTGCTTTCAGTGATATCTTTGTCCTTGTCTGTCTTTACCAGAGGCTGCTGCTGGAACGTGAAGAGTTGCTAAATAAGAGAAGGAAGAAGGTGGGTGGGAGACCACAGATGCTAAGGGGGCTACAACTCCATGGGCAGATATTTCTCAGGCATTCACAATTAAAATAGTTCAGTGGCAGGACTGAGCTTGATTTTGTGGCCCTGGGTGTCATAATGAAGGTAGTCCACTGACAGAACTACTGAAATAATTAAGAAATAAGAGACTATGATTATTGTTCATAGTTGCTAAGGAGCATTAAGTAATCACTGGCTTTAGTCAGAAAAGCTTTTGTAAGGTCCCTAGGGAGGACCAAGCTGTTGAAGTGTCAGGGGAAGGAGTGGTACAGAGAGAAATTCTGGTGGCAAAGTGATATATAATTATTTCCCATAAAAACACTTAGGTTCTTTATTGGGCAGAAGGTCAGCAGCTATACTCATAATCGTGGTCTGGAGCACCTGGTCAGCTGCCTTCTTCTATGAGTTCCTCTGAATACCCTGATTTTAATATTGAAGTCCACTAGGGTCCTAATTCAATCACTGTAGGTACAGAAAATTGCCCTAGTCTGAAGATCTTGGTGTCTAATTCTAACCAGGAACCTAATACCAGCATTTTTCTGCCCTGAGGTCACCAAGGACACACTAACAGACATGATGTGCAGTGCTCTACTCATTTACAAAGTAGTCTACTGTCTTGAGTTCACTCTTGTTCCCTGCTCAGTTTGATGGGCTTCAGTCTTCCAGCTCTTAAGAGTACTCTTAGGACAGAACAACGCAATTCCCATTCTGGGTGAGGGCACTGTCCTTTCTGACCACTGGTCTTGGCACCCCACAAATGATTCAGATTTATACTGAAAATAACTTACCTTTTGCTTCTTACGATCACTCCTCTTATGAGTAATTTTTTTGCTTTCATCTTCATACACTAAAACAAAGTCAACTCTTCGCTGCCCATCACTGAAGAACAAGGAGTCAGGTTTATCATCAAAATCAGCCTGAAAGATATGTAGGATAGGTTAATATGAAGAACTTTACTTGTATGTTCCTTACTTGTTTCCTGTTACACAGTATTTCAGTGAACAGTCAACACATTATTTCACAGTATTTCAGTCAACACATCAGGCTCATAGAACATGAAGACCAAAGTGGCAACAAAAGTAGCACAGAGTAGAACAGAGGAAAAAAAAGTTTGTGAGATCTCTGTATGCCATAAGAACAGCAGAACTTTGACCTAATTTTGTCCTCTAAAAATAGCATATTAGCTTTTGGCAAATGGAAGAAGCATTGAGATGTAGTACCATTCCCGAATAATTTACCTGTCATGTAATTTGCATGGCGTTATGGATACAGTGTTAGATAGTCTGCCTACAAGATGTGTTGTTGACTCATGGGAGTCTCAGAACTAGTATGTTCCCATCTGTCCCCTTACCTGCCAGAAGTTTTAAGAGTCTTTGCAATTAAAAAAAAAAAAATCACAAACAAAAAGCCCAGTAGTTTCATACACCCTAATACACAAATCCACCATTGCTCAGAGAACAAAAACCAGACCAGGCTGCAGATAAATTCTCAAAATGGATGTATCCTTGGTGGATTTCATTCTTTTTATTTAAAACATCTCAGCAAGCAAAAAAACCTTGCATGCCACGCATCCATCATGTTATAATACATGCCAAAATCAAAAGGATTAACATATCCATAAGCCATTATCTAGTCCCAGAGAAAAGTAGGATAGATTGTCATATCCACTAATAACATTTTAATGTGTTATTTCATGTGTGAAATGATGCAGATACATTGATGACAGGGGAACCTGAATCCTTGAGTAACAATTTTGTAGCTTCTGGAGTACTCTGAGGGCATTATCACATGTAACATCCCCTCCTTTCAGGTAATATATACCTGTAATGTTATCACAATCATGTAATGAGCACCAAACTCTCAGGTACTTGGCCAAATCCACCCATGGTGTTAATGACGGCAGTGCCACTGGAGTTGATAGATACCAATTGTCTGAAATGGGACTCCATTAGAAATGGTAAGATCTCCAAAGCTGGCAAGACTTCCACATAGAACCACAAAGGAGACTTGGCTTCCAGATGGCTGGGGATTCAGGGTGGCCCAGGGCAGGATCAGGTCAGGGAAAATGACCCAGGATAATCTCTTGAACATGTTGTGACTTTGGAGACACAGAAAAGATTCCCAGATATCTTGTGCCTGAAAGTCCCCTTCAATGCAGACCAAACTTTATGAGGGATGCCAGGTCCAGCTTTGGGAGCTCTGGGATGTCTGGTACATAAAAAAGGCACATGGAAATGTGGTTATGGGTGTCAGAGCCCCCTTAAGTGTAGAATGAAATGATTGTTCTTCAACTGTGATAAAACTGAGAAGAATGCCAGTCTTCAGTCAGAAGTACCCCAGTTCCAGGGAGAATACAGTGTTTCAGGGACCACATATGTCAGTTTCCAAAACAAAATTTCCCAAGAGTTTTTTCTAAACCTTTCCCTGTAGATTATTTCATTGCTGTTTATTGACTGAGTCAAAACAGTCAACCAAGATGTGTCTTCCCATAATTATGAAAAAAATTCCATATTTTAAATAAACTCAAAGGAGTTTAAACTCTTTTGTTGTTGTTGTTGTTGTTGTTGTTGTTGTTGTTGTTGTTGTTGTTGTTGTTGCATGTGCAAAGGCTAGGATCTATTGCAAAGAGGTCCGGTTGCTTCAAACAGTATGAGCAGATTCTTGGTTAGAACAGTTCTCTTTGAAGTCCACGCATGCCTACAGGTTTGTGATAAACCTGATAGCAAGCAGGTGTTGATACAAAGCCAATATAAACATATACTATATGGTAGTTTCATAACCAGGCCTAAGATTCAGAAATTACCTAGGCAGTGACCAAATAAACATACAACTGCACACTGTGAATAATGTTTTCTGGAAAAAAAGCTTTAAAATTTCAGATGGCACCAACCAGACCACAATGACGCTGAATATTCTCTATCACCTAAAGCAAGTCATAGATGTGAATTTCTAAATTCTTGAGAGTTAGATTTGGCATAGTCCCATCATGCAATCAGAATCAACCCTTGCAACTTTTCCTCCCACTGAAGACTAGTCATGGGTGTAAACTCCAGTCCTGCTGCGACTACTTCCAGTCTCATTTAAAGCATAAACATCATGATTTCATGTTGACTAGATTCCCATCAGGAGAAAAGCATCAACAACAGCCAACAGCGCCTGTTGGGAGACAGCTTGGGAAGTGCTGGGGCAGCAGCAGAAGAGAGAGCACGGGAAGCTGAGCCCAGTCAGGCACAGAGCCCAGGCCCACAGCCTTTGCTCACCCCTGGGATCCCAGCAGGTTCTGGCCAGGGCTAAAACTGCCTTGTGTTGCAATGCTGGAATCACAGAGCCCAAACCTTGTGGTAATGAATAAGGAGGCGAAGTGTTGCCACTGCATAAACCAGAAGGTTTTTTAATTTGTCTTCTTCATCTTTTGAATCTTAGAAAAAGCATTTTAATAGTTCCTGTTTAAAGAGACAGAGCTTAGTTGTGAAATTCAAGCACTTGAAATCATAAAAGCTTTGAGGTTTTTTTCACTACAGCTTTTAGATCTTTTTCCTGTATGACCTATCCATGAGATAGAAGAGAAAGAAATGGCATACAGCAAATAGCAGATCAAGTTTTGATCTAACAAGTTTTGATCATAATTTGTGATTGCATAACTTCATCATTTAAATAATTTTCCTTAAATATAGTCTCCTTTAAGCTCATAAAACTAGTATGTAACTTAGTGATAACTGGCTTAATTGGATTGTCAATAACAAGCATCAAAGACTGCCTCTCAATCAGTATTCTGACTCATGAAGTTACACAATTTCATTCACGTAAGTATATAGATGTTAACATATACATTTGCCTTTATATATATATATATCAAACTATGCATATATATATTGGAATATAGCAGAAGAGTTAATCAATATTGGACTGCATGAATCAAGACACACAGTAGTTCATACTTATAAAACTGACTTCTTAAGTGTAATGTCTACTGCTTTTAATCACAAGGGCATTGTTCAATTGACCTACCCATAGACAATTTATGTATCAATAAAATAATAAAGAATTGACTCATTAAGCCTGAATACTTAAGAGATCAAGATTAAGACCCACACAAATAAATTATAATGTAACATTAAATGTTGGTCAATTAAAAGTAAGAAGTAAAATGCAAATGGGAATGTAATAGTTAAGGTTCCAACAGCTATATTAACTGAGATGTGTGCTGTAGCTTGTAATCCCTACTGGATAGTTTGTAATGAAAAGTCATATATTATTCAGCATAATTACCAGGGGAAAAACAGGACTGGAAACCAAAAAGATGCGTGTACTCTGAAGTTAATAATTCCTTTGAGACGATGCGTTGGGGTTTGGTTGTGGGGTTTTTTTGTTTTGTCGGTTGTTTTTTTTTTTTGTTTTTTTTTTTAAATAAGTAATATTACTTGACAGTATTACAAATGTTATTATCATACAAATGCACACAAGCTTGTGCGCATAGACATATAAGTTAATGGGGCTGAAATTCCAATACATATTTTTTCTTATGTATCAGTAGCAAATTATAATCCAAAATAATGAACAGGTCCATTGATACCTCTTTGTTTTGGAAGAAACAAACAAGGGGTCTATTTACTGCACTATCTAATTTTCTTAGCCTCAACATAATCACATTCCAAATACTAATGGAGGCAATTGGTTGTGCATTCTAATGTTATAATAATACCCTAGTGGACAAAAGGTTAATATTGATTAACACCATTAACAAATAAAAAATATAATACATTTAGCTGTAAAATACTAATTATATTTAATGCATACTCCACAGTGCTTCTAAACTCTCCAAGTGCTGTACAGTGCTGTACAATCAACTGTTTGTCTACCACTGAGAGACGAACTATTAGCTGCTGCTTTATTAGCAGAAAGAATCTGAAGGTGAGTATGGTCTGGCTGTGGATAAAGCTTTTTGTAACCCAATTTACACCTATGTGGGCTCACCTAGAGGCAGCACAGCCACATTCATGTGGGTGTACCTCTGTGTTTCAGTTCAGAGCAGGGTCAGATCAGGTGACCATCAGTGGCTCTTTATTCCAAGGAATGAGAGTGAAGGTAGCCTGCAGTAACAAGAAGCCCAGAAATGTGTATCATGCAGACACCATCTCCTCAGCACCAAATGCCTTGTTCTACAGACCCACTGCTTGGGTCCTCACTATTAGCAGATGTACATACAGCTGGTGGGATCCTGCTGGAGCTGGGAAGTGCTGCACTGACACAACCACACTGAAGGTGCCTGGCCAGCCCTGAGCAGCCCTCTGCAATGCATACCCTCTTGCTGGCACACCTTCTCTTCATCCTCTCCAACTCTGGTCTTCTGCAGCCACCTCAGCAAAGGAATAAGAAGCTTCCTTTGGTCTCTACTAATCCACCACAAGCAGTTGTCAGTAAACAGCACCTGCTCACCTAACCCCCAGGACAGAGTGGCACTTGGTGAAGGGACAAGTAGGACATGAAGACTAACTTGCCCCTCCACATAGAGCTGTAAAGGCTGAAGTTACTGCTTTGGCGTCAAGCAACCACATCATGGAATTGACCCTCAGCCCCTTAACTCACAGTTCTTCAGGAGGGAGACTACTGTGTGCTCCTCCACGTGTAACCAGGCTTGACAGTATCTAAGGGGAGTTGCTGAGTCTTACTCGAGGCCATTCCTGTAGTCATGGCTACATGTGATGCCTGTAGGAGAAGATGAAAGGAGACCGGAGGAAAGCTCCCTTCAGCAACAGCAATGCTCTGAGTCAGGGGAGGGAAAACAGTGGTGTTACAAAGAAACCTGACTTCACTTCTTCAGGCTTCTCTGGGCCTTATTGTTAAACATTATTATCCAGTGGTGGGAAGGGGAGCACAGAGACAAGCATGAAGAAAAATATGCACACAGGAATTGCAGTTATTTTTTGTTTACTGCACCCTGAACAAGCACAGCATTGTAAGCTGATTTTTATTTCTAAACAAGAGATTCTGCAGGAATGACTTCTCTAACTGGAAGGATAAAAGAAGTGCTTTATTTTGCCCATATGAGCCTTTGGTGTGACTGTCAATAGCACCAAATGTAATAATTACTGGAGGGATAAACTACTTGTATGCGGCCTCACATAATTTTCAGATATGCTTCAAAACAGCTTCCAGCAGCATGTCTGGGAATAAATCAGTACTGGGAAACAAGAGCAGAGCAGAGGCTGTGTAACATCGCCTCTGCTGACAGGCACCTGCAAAAAAATCCTCCCGCCTAAGTACGGTGACAGTCTTGTGGGGGACCTGCAGGTTACACTTCAGTTGTGGGTTTTATGTAGGTGAAAATTTCTGAGTGCCTTTTTAGGAGCACAGTTATTTCTCTCTACAGGCCTCAGGAAACTTCAAATCAAGTAAATAAGAAAGAAACATAATATATTACCAGGACATGATGAAACATAATTATTTGCAAAGTGCTTTGAGATCATCTGAAGAAAACGTTACAAAAATACAAAGTTCTTCTTACTATCACTGCTATATAACAAGTTCTATTATTAATCTATGTTCTGAGTGACCAGTAGAGAGAACTTTCTGACATTAAGACCAACACAAGCATTTATATATAAAGATATGTATAAATACAAAAGATATGTATACATACATGAGATACTTCTGAAAGATGTAAGTTGATTTGCATATCACATACTAATGTTGGTTTGTCTCTGTAGGGTCATAAAACTGTTGTGCCTTTAACATTTTTCCTTGTGACTCATATTTGCTAATAACAACAGAGGATTGTTTTTGTTCTGGTTTTGGCAACAAAGAGATTATTAGCAAGCACTTAATCAGAAGAAGGTGGTGTTTTTTCACTTCCTCAACATGCAAAGAAATTTTTGCTATGTTACAAAGTGAAATAAATTGAGACAAAGTAGAAAAATATGGGGTGTCGTTACAGTCATATGTTTCTGTCAGCAGAAAGTGGTTGGTAACTGGCCAGGCATTGGGATACCTTGTCCCCTGAGCTAAGTTTGGACCAGACACCCACTTGACTTCCTGTCTGAGCGTCAGGTCGCTGCTGACTGCAGAAGGAATTCCAGTCACTCCTGATTAGAAAGAGACCACATGTCCTTACTTTTAAAGAAAGGTCAAGACAGTACTCTGCTGAAAACCTGCTTTTCAGCACCTCCCATCTTTCTTGGGATGCAGGGACTGGGAAATTCACTCTTTAGGACTTCCCTGAACCCTTCTCGCTGCAGAAACTGTAATAGAGGGGCAGCAGGAATAGACAGTTCAAAGAAGTTATCCTCCCTCTGTAGATGTTGGCTCAAAAGAAATCTTACTGTTACTTCCAAATTCAAACTGTCTACCTATAGAGCAGAGAAGCCTGCAAAATGAAACATCTGAGAGCTGGAAAAGGCTTGAATTAATGCTATTTATGCAGTTTTGTCTTCTTTTTACATATGTTTATGATACGTGACTTAATTGCACAACCACGTGCCATACTTCCACCCTCCTTGTAGTAGTTATGGAATACTCCTTATTGTCAATGTCTTTTTTTTTTTTTTTTTTTTTTTTTTCCCCCCTCCTAAATTACCCAAATCCTTAAAATAGGGTTTTCCTTCTGACTGTGACTGTGGTGTTCTCCTCACAGAATTTTAATGTTCTACCAATGTTCAGAAATTTAATTTTACAAGACTCCTCAGCAGAGAAAGTAGCAGTTCAACCCTCATTTCACATTATGTATCTAGAGATCAGTGTCAAAACCTGTTGACTGTCTCCTAAATTTGGAGTTCCAGCTTGAGGCACAAGGACAGTGACATCTTTCCAGAGCTCAGCAATTCTCTCTCTTCAAAGATCAACGCAGCCACTTTCAGGTCCGTATGTGACTATTTTTGACTAATGCAAACACGGCAACAGATGTTCCTGTTTGACACTCAGAAAAAAGCTGTCTGTGACTCTTCAAGTCTTGCACAGAAACACTGTAGGAGAAGCAAGGGTAGAATCCAATTATCTAGGACCAAACTCAAGTTCTCTAGTTGTCAAGAGCCTTTCATTCCTTCCTTACCATTTCCTGACATTTTTACACCTTGCTGAAGTACTACAAACAAGAACCTCACAGAATTGGGACTTTTTTGAGATTAATGTCCTACTCATGTGCCAAATGAGGCAGGGGTCTTGTGGCAAGCTTAGCACATGATCCTTTAATTAGAGACAGCACCACAAGAAGAACAGGATTGTTTTATTAACCAAAAAACTTACTCAGTTTTGGCTAACCCAGGACAACTTGCAAAATTAAATCAAATTTCCAGAATAATTCCATCTGCAAAGCATGATCTAAGTTTAGACAACAGGCACAGTACTTCCCTTCTTTTCAATTGTTTAAAGTTAGGCTTCCCATTCAGTTTCCATTTCTAGCTACAATTAGCACTCATTCATTTCACAGACAGGCTCAGTAGCTCTCAATTGTGCCTTTCTGGCTCCTCTAACCCACTGAAACTGCTCAGTAGTCAACAAGATGGACCTGACACAAAAGGAGCAATGCAGCAAAGATGCTGCTAAAACTGAGCAGAAATTACAACTGCTGGTAAACATGAGTAACCAAAAATACAAATTGATTTTGACAGTTGATTTTCAGTAGAAATAAAAATAAATTCTACCAAGACTGCTCGGAGGAGACTGTTCTAACCACAAGGTATATAACATTCTAGCTGTTCTGATGCTATTTCACTTTATATAAATACATTAAAAAAACCCCTAAATCATTGAACCACAACGAGAGTCTTAAGGATTTTGGTAACATCCTACTCAGGACACTCAGTTGGGAAATGGAAGCTCTTGGTTCCATCTCACACTTCAAAAAGTGTTTAAATATTTTTCCAGAGACCGAAGCAGTTTCAGCATAGAACATCCTGCCACAAAATGCTGGGATAGAGGCAGGGGAGGTGAGGGTAACAAGCTCCCAGAAGAAAACTCATTTCCTGGTACTTTAGGTATTTGTTTCCTACAGCACAGGAAAGAACAACCCTCCCTGACACATAACTATGACAAGTACTTGTCTAGCTAAGCTGCTAGATCAGCTCCTGAAGGCTCTGGTGCACCTTGGTGCAAGGAAGACTGGACCTATCCCTTCATTTACACTGCTTGTGTAATGCACTATCACCATGGAATTCCTTTGTCTCTTTATGTTATAATTCTGTTTCCCTTTCCAGTTTGATATGAATTAAAATAGCTTTCAGTCTGGTGGCAAGGCTGAAAGTTAAATTATCTAAACAGCTCCAGTCATAATAGCTACATATAAGACAGGGCAGACTTAATTCAACACCCTGAATTAGAATGCTTGATTTTGCATCTTTTACCAGTTTAGCTCATTTTTCATTGTATTGTACGTTCTCCTAGTCATATAAAGAAAACAACATATTTCCCTGTAGGCAGAGAAGTCAGCAGCAGCTGGACCTCCACAGTCAGATCTCTTCTGTGCAAGCTAAAGGGATAACCAGTAGCAGTAGTACCAGGATGTCATTCCTAGAGTAGGATCTAGTAGACAGTGATAAGGAGAAGTACAGGCAGGTTCAGTTATTTGTGAATAGCTAATAGTTTAAACGTCAATGCCTTGGACTAGGCTGACTGGGAACCAGCTCCAGCTTTCATTACTTGGTGGCACCATTACAGTACTTTCTTGAACTATTTCTCTACGTGAAAACCATCATGAAGCTCTTAAGTGCTCAAAAGTAATTGGTCCAACAAGCAATTCTTGACACTGTTGAACCTGTTTCTTTATGTCTTGTTCTCCTGAAACATTGATCTGCTTGTAGAGGCAGCTTGACTAGAAAAGCCAACCTATGCACAATAAAGCCAGTGACACCAGTCTCTGTCATTAGAGTAATGAAACACAGAACAGGGGTTTTAAAATTTATTTATATGGAGTTGCTCTATTAGCTTTAGGATAGTATATGATTTTACACCTATTTTAATCCAGGCTTACAGCTATCTCCTTGTGCAATTGCAGGCCACACTTGTACCATCCTAGGAGAAGAAATAAAACTGGACTTAGCAGCATGCCAGTTGAGCACCAGGTTGGCAAAGTATGTGCCATAGCAGGGCTTGTTAGGGTCAACTGGCTGGTCTTTAGAGATAAATGAGATCTGAGGCAAGGGATCTTGAGCTCAAGCCAGAAGCCTGTCAGCTGCAGAAAGCATTAGGCAAGCTGGGAAACTTGAACTTTGGTTAAAGGGAATGGACACCTCTGGGTCTTTTTAATTCTTGTCACTTCAGTCTCTGATTGGAGTAAGGAATTTCTTGGTGTCTCCAAGCTTTCTGTGAAAACGAATCCTGAACTCACATGTTGCCCGACTAATACCTGGGTGTGTATGAATTCATAGGGTATGTGTGTTTATATATAGGGTGTGTTCATAACCATCGTTGTATACACAAAGAGAAATCCTATACACACCTGTACTAAATTAAATATAGCCAGGAGGTGCATGTGTGTGTATCAGTTCATAGTCAATATATATTGGTCACTTTTAATTGAGTACTGTGCCTATGTCAACATGCACTTTTACATCGGAGTTGATGACTTCAGATACCTTTAAGGAAACAGAGATAGAGAGGCTCAGATTCAGTCACACAGATGAACTGCATGTGCTGCAAATGTAAAGGAATGCTGCTCTTCTGGAACTGCTATTGACAGTTGCATATCTACACAAGAAAAAATTACAGATAGTCATAAAGTGAAGAAGTACCCACCCATTCAGGAGTATGAAGGTTTTGCTGATCTGGCACAGTTCCATAAGTGGGAATAATCACCTGGTTCAGTTCCAAGACTACAAATAAACATAAAATATATTAAAAAAAAAATTAGCATTTTGTGTGGTAGGTGTTTTGGTTTTTTTTTTTAAGTTTCATTAATGGTTTGTGGAGAAGACACTGTTTTGCACTTCTTTAATGTTTCGGAAACAGAATGTTTGTGTCTCACACTTCAGTTATAATCAGCAGGTGGCAAGAGAGCAAAACATAAATTTTACAAGGATGACAAGCTAATGCTAGGAGAGCATCCTGACTAAGCTACAGAAAGGAAAAGCATCCTTTGCTAGGATGTGTTATTTAGTGTTTCAGAAACTCTATCCACACTCTAGCAGTAATTATGTTTATCTTTCAATGAGTACCAGAACTGGCTTCACCTGCACAAATAACCTTAGCTCACGCTGACTGTACTTGTCAGGCAATAACAAAAAGCAGTACCAGGGAATTCTTCAGAAATCCTGGAATTGGTGTGATACAGGCAGTGATGCTGTCACATTCATTCTATGACAGGAATGATTTTCACATAACCTAGTAACACACCTACAAATTCAATGTGTATTGATGCTCCAGTTACACCTTGCTCATTTTGCAAAACCTGTTAAAAAAACAACTAACTCCAAACTGAATTGGTTTCCTAAAAATACAGCATAAAATGAAAATGACCTTGTGAACTATGAGACTCCACCATACTGTTATCAAACACACTGAGAAAACTGGCCACCAGATCAAGCACTGGATAACACACAAATTGATCCCAATAAAGCTGCTGGAAGTAACTTGCAGAAGTTCTACAATCACTACAAAATACTGGTTTTAGTTTCTTAACAAATATTTTTGGGTCTTAAGAATAAGTCAGATAACATTCTGAGGCTGAAGATAACATCAAGTAGCTGAAGGAAGAAGGCTGATTAGATCCTTAAAATAAAGAGGTGTCTTAGCTAAGTTTGTCCTGCACTGTGGAAAGGGTCATGGATATCAATGGTACTGAAATGCCAGTATTGTCTGGAAAGGATAGCCTCAATCTATCAAAAATGCTATAATGCTTAAAGAAAATCCCCAAACTGTAAAATAATCTAATCTGTAGTACTCTTGGGATAACTGAACACTTATCAGCTACAATGCCAGGACAAGCATAACTGGATTCCTGGGATTTTTTGGGCTTTTTTTTTGTTTAAAAGCTTCATTGATATGTGGCCAAATTCTCAAGATTTTTTTTTAGAAGCTTTTTTTCACTGGTGATGCTCATTTGTATCAGCTGAAGATATGTCAAAACAGTTAGAGCACAACATGACCACTCTTCACAAATCAAGAGAATTCTCTCATGGCCTCTAATGTTGAGCTGTCAGTTTCCAGATCTCTACTGTGGTGACAGTGTACACTTTACAGAGGACACAAAACCAAGTCCATTAATTCTTCCATCAACATTGCTTCAGAAACATTTGAGTCATAACTCCAAGGTTTGCCTAGTTGAATAATCAAAATCCATGAGCTCTAAAAAATACTAACATCTTTAGAAAGCTTTCCAAACATTTAAAAGAAGAGCAGGAAAATGTGGATTTGTGCAGCACACAAACATCACCTGGTGAGGCCATAATATGAGGAATGAGAAAACATAAGCATATCTCATCAGCTACTGCAAGACTTCTCTATATGTGCATTATTATATTTTAATGAGTCCAGCTCAGAATAGCAAGAAAGGAAAATACATATTCTTGATGTCAGTGTAATGGATGTCACTGTACATTCGTTAGGACATTCTTTATTCTCTAGCTGGACACAAAGATAACCAGATACATAGTGCTTCTGAAAACCCACGGAAGAGGGAATGTTTCTGTCCACATATAACAGGCAGAGTGAAGGAGAAAAACAAGCATCTTGCTTTGATATACAAACATCTGCTCTGTAACTCTATGTGCGTTACACGAAACAAGCAAATGTAGACACAAAGACTTCTGCCAGCCAGTGAACTGCAGTAATGGGAATCATGACTTAAAATGGCCATTTTGCTAAGTCCTCATGATGTGTAACTATACACCCCTCATCAGTACTGTCTACAAATCTCTCCAGCCAGAATTGAAGAGAGAAATTTGGCATTCAGAGCAAGAAGGGTAACTCCAGTTCTACCAAATCCTGATGGATCTGGGGCTGGTCAGGAATATGCTCTGGAAAAATTTATACATGGATATAACATGCTTCGGCCTCAGTGTCTCTGGCCAGCATATCCCCGCCCCCCCAGACATGATACAGTGAGTGTCATGTGCACTTCATCTTTTTATCAATATTTAGCCTCTTAACATATTCTTGCTTGAAATACCATTTAGTACAGTCCCTTGGCCATTGTTCCAATGAAAGGACTCATGTGAAAGGGACCTGCCAGTCTCATTTCTTATGGGACATTAGCCCAGAACTTCTCTCAAGTTAAATACAGATTAATGTTTGTGTGAAGCCAAGAATACAAAGCCTTGACACTACTGGAATGCACACTTAAGGAAGATTTGCCCTGGCACTGGTTTGCAAGGACAGTCGTGCCATTTTGTGCAGTTTTTAGCTGGAAGAGACAATCTTAAGTCTCTCAGAAATAAAAAAAATGGTACCTGCAAAAACCTCAGCTTTGCCAGAAAAAGCTGCACCCACACAAAGTGCTTTTCCTACCCCCAAAATCACTTCACTTATTTTTCCCACCTCCCCTACGGCATTATGCTAAGGTCAGTTTTAAGTATGGAGGACAAGAAAAAAAGTTGCAGGACAAAAGTCTGGGGCTGGAAATTAGGAAAAACTTTCTAACAGCAAGAACAGTAGAAAAGACTGCCTGGGAAGGCAGGTGAGGTCACGTGAGATCTTCAACATCACAGATTCTTCAGTACAGATTAATTAAATACCCTGGAACAACACAGGCCAAGTTGAATTTGGCATGAACTTTAGGAAGATGGCCTAGATGAGCTTTTGAGGTCTCTTCCAGATCCAGTTTCCTCTAAGGTTAACTCTGGTCATAGTGTTCTTACAGTTATGTTGAACAAATACCACTGTGCTGACATTTCATATTAAAATAACAGTGCTGCTTACCTGTTCTTCTTCAGAAGCATTATCATTCCTGTTATTGTCAGAGCACTTCAAGTGTAGATGCTTATGATCTATCACCCAGACAAGTAAAGCAAAGAAGGTATAAGGCAACAAAAAAATCTACTGGATTTGTCCTGATGCATTCTGATATTAATTCACTGATACATCAAATTCTATCTTCAAATAATCCTGGCAACATATGCTTTTGTCAGAATATTTTATCTAATTTCTTTGAATTGTGATCATAGTTTTTGAGTTCCTGTTGAGTTGGTCTTTGATCTAGTCCTTACAAACGATGCTACTGTAAAAAATTTAAGTAGTGAATCTGTGAATGATACTTTACAAGAACATCTCAGTGGTATCTGAGCTGCCAAGTGGTATTTCCAGATACTCAGAGATTGTTATGCAATCCAGGACACTGAATTGCTCTGTTAATATTTCACACTTTACCTCAAATATGACTGTATACAAGTACTGAGAAGTCTGTGTTAATCCTACACTGCTTCTTTATAACCTCTGTACATGCCATGCTTTGGGCCAGGCAGTGAGAGATGAATCCGTCTGTAGATTCTACCAGTGATTTGGTTTATGAGCTTTCTCTATGGCTTTGCTTTCTCACAGGTTGGTCAGCATTTCTGATTGAATTGAATATATAGATCCTAAAATTCCTTTAGAGACAACATAAAACGTTCAGTCTTTCTTTAGTATATTGATGTTGACAGTGAATGGTTTTGTAAGTTCAGTGGCCTTTCCACTGAATAATTCAATTTTGAAGACATTAATGAACCTTACTACTAGCAATCCCTACCCATTGCTATGGCAGAGGCAAGAGGCTATGGCACACTGATAGGCATGAAGATTGCTCCCCCTTTGGAATAAATATAAAGAAGAATTAAACCTTTCTTGGAGCCTGAATAGTAAAATAATAGAAGCTGCCCAAAGCACAGGCAGTATCCAGAACTGAGAAGAAAGATGCCGCCCAAAAAACCCATTAATGACATGAAAACCACAAAAATATTGGGTAACCTGATCTCTGAAAAGACCACTGTTTGGTTCTGTAATAAGCGAGGACATTGCAATACATGCTTGAAGTTATCAAACTTCTTGTGCCAAATAAATTCTTCGCTATCATGGATTTCCTCTCTAATGGAAACAATCAAAAGTGCAAAAGGGCAATTTCTTTAAGTTTCTAAATCACCTACATAAGCCAAAATAATAGGCACAGAATTATTCTGAGAAGTCAAAAAGATTTTACAACACCAAACTCAGTACCTGGCACCTCATGTCCCTCAAAAACCCCGTGAGACATTGCAAAGGACGAGATCTCAGCCTTGGCACTGAACATGGTACCTCACAAGCAATCATGAATGTAAAGCCAGGAAGCAATGTCTAGAATCCCCAGGCAGTGCTGCTTTGTTATAGATACAATATCACCTCTCACTTTCCTCAACAGTATTTTGTAAGAGAAGTCACAGAAGTTTTAAAAGGTGTAAGTCCCAAATCCTGTTCTTACAGGGAAAAAAAAAAATCAATAGAATATTGCGCTCTCCTAAGTACAAAACTGATGTGCTCAAGAATATCTGCTCAGGCCCTTGGTGGGATCTGCCTGTTGCACAGAGTGCCTTCTCCATATCAGTGAAGTTTACAGTATGGTTATGGTAAAATGAGTTGTTGCAAAGCTAGACTGCAGTGCAGGGGCACATCAACTTTTCTGCATTACCTGGCTACACACACAACACTGTCCCACAGCAAATGCAGGTGGAAAGCATGGGAGGAAAGGGTAGCAGGCATCTACCAAAGGAGAACACTGAAGAGATGGTGCGCTTCAAACCCACACTCCAGCTTAGCTCACAGCACTGCCCTCATGTAGCTGTGCCTTAGACAACAACATTCACTCCATATAGAGATGTAAAAGTACACAATTAGAAACACTTAGGTCTTTTAGCCCTCAGACTGCAAAGAAATCTATTGATTGAACTTCACTGGAAAATATCAGGAAATATTTAAATGCAATTTTTATCTGAATAGACACATTCTCTGAAATGTTTGTTTGACAGCCCTGTCACCACATTGGAACAGAAAAAAATATTATTTAGTAAAATGTATCTGTTCTAATGAATATCAAATTAAAAGATTGTATCAGCCACCATGAGGCTCAGAGAACTGGACAGAGTCAGATTGCTCCCACCTGCTGGGATAAACAAGAAGATACGAAGATGGTGGGCTTTGCCCAGATTCTGCTTTCTAAGTAGGGCTGATCCTGCATCATACAAGTCCTCAGAAAACAGATGAACATTGTGGTAGTACCTCCCCACCACTGTAGGCTACAGTCAAGCAAGCAGAAGATCAGTTTCATGATGCCATAACGCACGACACTCAAGATGCACCTTACAGATACTGTCTCAGAAGACATGAGAAGACACGAAGCAAAATACTGGATATGAACTGAAGCCTGGAATGAATTAAAACTACTCTGAAGCCCATCATCTAATCAAGGCATATTACTTTCACCTTATTTCATAAAAAAGAACAGAGACTACTGCTGCCTGGAATAAAACTGGAATAAAATGTTTCAGAGAGATTAATCTTCTAAAATAGGATGAATATTGACATATCCAAGATAGAGCACTATGTGAAGAAATGGCAATCACTGTACCAAAACTGTGGAAATAATAATGAGGGGAGAGCATCCTTAGCAGAGGAATCAGACTAAAGATCCAGAGTCATTCTTGAATACCAGCTGAGGATTGCAGTAAAGCCACTGTCCTGAGAGGGACTTTATGTAGACAGCAGCTTACTTAAGAACACCCATCCCTCTGTTTCTTGGTCCAAAAATAATAAAATTATGCTACTGAAGTATATGATTCTGTTCTGGTTTTTGGTGAGAGAAGAGGGGGAAGAGTGGGACAATTTCATGTCATGTTGTTTTAAATGCCCCAGAAGATCAAAAAGGTCAAGAACTGTCAATACAAAGGAGTTTCCCTTCTGAGCAAAGATTTTGCTTTTCCTAATCTTAATACTTATTCAGAATATGAAGACATTGTTATAAATGTGACTACAAGCTCTGGGGTTATGAACAAAGAAAACTTTGAATATATGCTATTTATTCTAAACAAAACAACTGCTTTCCTTCCTGTTAATTTAGATCAGATTATATATATATATGTAAAGATAT
>WTSP01022841.1:69896-91970 GCA_025331215.1 Actenoides lindsayi
TATATATAAAGATATTAATTCTATTTCTGTATTAAATTAATAATAAAATAAAATATACTAATGAACATTAATATAATTGTTATTACTAAAAAAAGCCTATTAGAACAGATCACAACCTGTTTTAAGGGCTGATCATAGAGCAAATACTTTTTTTCAGTTAAATGTAGACTATTCAAGCCATATGTAATACTTGCTGAAATCTGAAGTAAAACCATTGTACAACTCAAATTTTTCTGGAAACAGAAAACGGTGGACTGATATATGACAGCCACAATCTCTTTTGTTGGTGTAGAATATTTTTCCTGTAGTTTATTTCACATGTTCAGTTAATTGTGTAGGAGTAGTCTCAGAGATAAGAAACTATAAAGGAGCTGAAAAAGCAAGAATATGTATTTTCCTCTTTAAATATATGAATCAAAGAAAGAGAGACAATGAGATCCATATCTCCAAAATTAATTAAGGCCATTAAGCTCCTTGAGCTACTTCGTTCATTAAAATAAAAAATGTTTAAATGTAAAATATCCTTGATGGCCTTGATCCTTATATATCAAGCCACAAATAAAATAGTTTTGTTTAATCACCTAAACAACTTTAAAAACCCCAAACCCATCAAATCCTCCTTAGCTAGGATTATATGTTAACTTAATTTCTTTCACTTCACAGAGCACATGAATAAACACAAAGAGTTAAGAAAAGAACGTTTTAGTTTATCCTTCCAAAATGTAGGTCTGATTTTTTCACCTTGCTAGGTGGAGACATTATTATCAGGCCTTTTTTATGGTCTGTCTCAGTTGAAATGACTTTTCCAGATTAGCTCTTCTCTGGGATACAGTTTCTCTCCAATCCCATATGAGGTCAGCTATTACCGTGACAAATTATCAATAGTTTCACCTGGTTTGCATTTAGTAGCATTCATTATTTTAAATTCAGTTATTTGATTGGAATCTGTTTAAATTAGTTTTATTTCATACCTCTAGACTTTATTTGAAGACTGTTACCAAAACTCATATTCTTCACTTTCTGAAAAGTTATGTGTTTGAAGTTAAATTGAATTAATTTTTATAACAAACTATACTTTATAACCTGTTATTTTTAGTTTTATAAAAGACATATACAGCTGCCTTCTGTGTGGAAGTCTTGATCTCTTCTTATGGTCATCTCGAGAGACATGTGAGAAGCATGAGAGAAAACCGATGACAATTAGTAATGTCAAAATGGCTTTCCAAGCTGTCAATAAACTACATTCTTTGTGCACTCACACACAGCAGATCTGTAGGTATGATCAATCCAAAACCTAATCTATGCCACAGTGTAAGAAAAACATTGATTTTAATTTCAGTTGCCAAAGCATACCCAATGTGAAGCCATAGCTGCTGTTTGATCACGAAGTGAAAGGGCTGCCTTGGAAGATGATTCTTTCTTATTTGAAAGACTATTCTTTCCATTAAGTTATCTTCTCTTGCAGCTGTGCAAACAAAGGATTGGGAACATGTGGAATGACTTTCAAAAAGAAATACTCTTTCATGACTAACCCTAAACAGGAAAACATTCAGTTGGGAATACAATACAGCACATTGCTGGTCTAATACCCCATGTCCTGAAACAGCCAGCTCAGAGTCAGGGTAGCTCATCAAATATAATAAAGTAATTAGCAGGCAGTTATAGAACAAGAAATCAGACTGTGTGGAAAATATTCTGCTGATAGTAGTGCCTAAATATTGGAGATGCACTGAGTTGGAAGGTTTAAGGGGCTCAATAACCAAATTGTCAAACAATTCTTATGTGTTCAGAGCTCTGAGTGGGACACTTGCCCAAAACCTGTGGCAAAAATTCTACATCATTTCAAAAAGACCTGGACCTGCCCCAAATTCAGTTTCAAAAACAAACACTGGGCTAATGACTTTTTAGTTACAATTCTGTGAATCCAGAGTAATCTGTCGAAATGTAAATGCTGGCTTCTGATTTTCACTGCTGCAATGCACAGCAGAACCAACCTGTCTGCATCCAGTCTGCACATCAGACAACACTTGACTGTAAATCACTGTAGAAATTCAGTTGCTAATTAGACTATTTTAAATGCTTTTTCTGAAGCTAAACAATTTACCCACCTTCAGCTGTCAGAAAGAATTATTTTGGATCTCATCTGTCAAAAGGCGTTACATAGAAACAGAAACAATTTTTGGGTTTAGAATATATTAACATGCCTACCTACTATAATTTTAAACAATTTTTTGTATGCTTTTTGGTTGTACACTGAATGCATACATGTCAAACAGCTAGTTAGCTTTGTCTGAGTAAAAAATAATGGAATAAGCAGATTAAGTAAATCAGAAGGCTTCAAACTGATAATCTTTTCTGGCATTAATCTCAGGTTGGAATATGGTTTGAATCATTCTCTCCTCTGCATACACCTTCTTACAATCTAGTAAGTAACTTAAATGTATTAAAATGTTGCAACAAATGAGCTTTCTTAATTTTTTTTCAGTTGAGGGCTGCTTTGGTTTGACTATGTATGGAATCTGACAGAAAACTGCTGTAATGTTGACTGCCGAAAGAGCCTGTTTCATGATTGATTGAACTATGACACACTGTTACAAATGGAGGCACACACACACACACATATACTTTATTTCTTTAATTTTAATAATAATGCAAACGTTGTCATTCCTGCTATCAAAAATACAAGTCCTTAGTTTCTAGAATTTAGAAAAATAACTACCTCGGTCACATTAAGAACATTAAGACATAAGGGTTCAGCTGAGTTGAGCACCTGTTTACAGAAAACTTTTACTTTTGTTATAGGTTCTGCAAGAACATTTTCTTTACCTGGAATAATAATATTGTTTAAGCCTAAAAAAGGGATCAAGAAGAACAGGGTGCTGTTTTTCTCTTGCAGTAAATTAAATCAAGGTGGGAGAGGATAAGATCCACTAATTCTAAAAACACAAAGGGCATTAGGACAGATTTGCAGAAAGTGTTAGACATATAAAGTTACAGATAAATTCCTGCAGGGGCATTCAAAAGTGTCCAAGCAGATTGCCAGTTTTTATGCCAAATCATATCAAACACATCGTATGGCCCTTTGTGAGCAGAATTATTTCATTAATCAATTTCATTAATCAATCCAGCAATTTCATTAACTACAGTTAATGTTTCCATGGCTTAATAAATTATTTTAAATGCAAAATGTTTTATAAATGCAATTTCCTCTTAAGTATACAGCGTGTACTTATAACTACAAAACATGTTTGCACGTTGTTTTTCTCTATGGTTAATTAACTCACCAACAAGATGCATCTAAATAAAGTGCAGAGTAAATAGCTTCTATCTAGTAGGTAAGAGAGAAGTAATTCAACAACAAATTAACAATCAGCGTAAGAGTGCACTGAGCTATATATACTTGCTGAAATGAATGTGTATCTATGGAATTAAGGAAGGGATGCAGGCACTTGAAACAGGATTTGGGAGTAACCAAAACATTCAGGCCCAGAAGTACAAAGCAAAACCATGGCTGTGCAGCTGCTGGATAACAGGAATCTACTGCCTCACTGCTGGATGCTGAGAGCATTTCTCCTGGAGGTCACTAGACTGGGTGTAGCCGCTGTGGTGCTCTCAGCAATGTCATTATTCAGCAGAACAGAAGGGTTTTACTATCTTCACTGCTCTACCTATCAAAAGGAAAAAGCTCTTTCCCTTAGAAAGCCTTTACAATAAAATTTCAAAACATGATAAAAAAACTCTACACAGGTTATGTATGACCTGTAAATTAAATCACTAACTTCAGTCATTCCATTTTGGTTAGTACTGTTCTATGTGGTAGACACACTTTTTCAGGGCTTTCCAAAAAAACCAAAAGAAATTTCTAGCCAAATGTGGCAAGTAAGCAGATCAATAAGGCTCCAAACTCAAAATAACAAACACCAAAATAGTGTTGGATCAATACTGTTATCACTGATGCTTATTTTAAAGAAGACAAAGAAAGTGACTGGATCCTGGTCTTCCCATTTCAGAAGTGATTCTTACTACATAAAAGGTTAAAAAGGTACATAGTGATACCACTTGATCTAGCACAGGAGATGCTGGTGGATTTTAAAGAAAAGGAAGTAATTTTTCACTAGCAAGCCCAAATTGTAATTCTTATTTCTTCAGGACCCTACCTCCTTTTGTATAGAATATGCTGCTCCAGAGAGGATGATTGAAAAGAAGAAAGATTACCTTATTGACTGTGAAAGAATTTGTGTGTGGCCTTGGAGATGTGGCCTATGCCACAGCTTTGGGATCTAATATACGTGATGCTGAGCAAGCTACTTGAACAAAGTTTGGCTCAGCTTTCCACGGCAGAGTTTTCAAGCTAACTGCCCAGGATATTACAGCCGGCAAGCTCTGCACTTTTACAGCAGAGCTGGGCATTTGTTACTAAGTTAGCTGAAGAAGCATGGTGTGGTACTTAGGGTAGCAACACTGGGAAAAGACCTTATATCTGAGAAATCAGTCCCAAAGCCTTTGTGATTGGTAATCTTTTTCTTGGATAACTGTGTATGAATCACAGAGAGTTTATCACTCATAAACCCAGAATGGTGTTAAGACCTGACTGTATAAAAGTGGTTGAAAATGAATTATTTTCTCATGGCCCTGCAGTAAAGGTGTTCTAGGGAGACCTGCCAGTGGGATGTGGATCTCTCAGTTCAGCATCTTGTCTCTGCACAGCCCGTTCAAAGATGTTTCACATTCCCCACATCTTACCACTTCAGCAGCCTGCATTCCTATCAGTGGGGTCTGGCTTCCTGAAACTCCATCTCTCTCTAAAAAGGGAACTGGGCAACCTGGTGCTCACATCCCTGTTGCATATAGTGCTCAGATGTGGTAAAAAGAACCATACAAACAGAGAGGAGGAAGGGAATAAAAATGTATGTTGTGCAAGGCTTGGATAATTTAAGTTAAACAAGGCTCGGAGCCATGCTCTTAATGAGGAAGATAAAAAGAAATCTGCAATTACTACCAGTTTACTGAATGAGGCAGTGGACTTAAGAGGAAAAAACCACCAGTGATTGTATAATTAAAAAATGTAACATGCATGCAAACAAATGGCAGGAAAATTGAAGTTGCCTGGGCAACATTAATGCTGACATTGCCCAACTTCTAAGTGCTTGACTTCACAATCTTAATGTTAACATTTTTTAGACATAATATATAATTAGCCACAGCCAATTAGGGATGCTATGGCTCCTGTTGGTAACTGGAAATATTTACATTTAAATATTGAGAAAGATTACTGCTGGCTATACCATATTATTTAATTATACAGTCAGTTTAGAAATAAAATTATATCTGAAGCATTTGAGAGATTCCCTTGAGCAGAAGTGATGGAACAATTATTACTGCAATTTGGCATAAGGAAACTTTGCTCAAAGTCTAGAATTGCACCTAATCAGACAACTTGATTAGTGGTCCATGTGTAGGAGCACCCTGCACTGCTGATGAGTAATTTCAAAATGAATTGTAAGAAAAGTAATGATAGTAGCTATGGACACTTTTCCTAAGCAACTCGTGTATCAATTTATTAAGTTTTAGAAGTCAGTTCAGAATAATGTAATTAGTATAAATTCAGTACCGTGATGGGGAAAAAAATACAATGGGTTTTAGCTTATTATAATCACTATGAATAAAATGGTCCGGTTTCTGCTGACAATTCAATTCATGATGCCCAGCAACTATGGCTGAGTAAGGTCTGACAGCTTCATGCCAAGCAGCAGTGGCTTTGAAGACACAGAGGCTTCTAAATTATTTTCTAGGAAAAGAGGCATGGACAAGAAGGATGCATGTGCGCATGCAGCTTCCTAGTAACAGTACTGTGGGCAGGCTGATGAAAGTAAGAAGATGGTCTCTCTGTCTGGCATTGAAAAGTCCACTATACAACTAAAGAAAAAAAAAAAACAGATGCATGTGAAAATGCCAACTCAAGAAACTTACACACAAACATATTTGGAAAATATGAAGGAAGTAAAAACAAACTACCAGAGTGATTACAAACATTTTTCCCTTGACTTTGAGAAGCTGAAACTAGAAGATAAGATTTCAGTGGTCATTATAGTCCTCTTATAAGACAAGGATGAAAAAATGCAGTGGATTTCTTTGTGAAGAAAATGCCATGCCATGGTCCTGATCGTTCAGTCACTGATGAAGAGCCCCCAGCTTCAGGTGACATGAATGCACCACTGATCAGGCATCTCACCTTTACCAGACCAAGCCTTGACCTTAGGCAGGGTTGGTAATGTTACTCTCTTTCCAAGGTAATGCCACCATAAGACCGCACATTTAGCTGCAATCAGCCTCTTGTCAGGATGGGTGAGCTGTCATCTGGCTTGTGAGTATGACTGTCCGCTTGTCCTGCCTATCAGATGTAAGAAGGAAACACACTACTTGCTTGTGGTCATCCAGCTGCAGGGCTTAGTGCTAGCTCCTGGCTTTGGTCTTTTGACAGACTGCCCGCTACCAGTCCTCAACTTTATGTTATAATGGACACTTTGGCCTATAGCTTGTCTTCTGTCCGTGTTCTTACCCTGTCTTGCCTTTTGACTGTAAGGCTGGTAACTGGTTTTGCACAGGGTTGGGGATTTTTAAGAAACTGAGTGTGTGTGCAGCCAAAGAAGAACAAGGGTATATAAGAACACGCTTAAGGATCATCTCAGTGGTCCACCTAGCCCAGCCTCCTGCCTCCGAGAGTGACCAAAATCACCATTCAGTGTTTGAAAGTGTAAGATAAGGGTTCCAAAAGTAGACGATCAGACAGAAGCAGTATTTGGTTTAGATCATCTGGTGGCTTTTTAATTTATAAATTTCTCACTACAGCTTTTGAACCCACAACTGCTTCTTACACTTCTTGGCACTGGGAAGGGTGAGGAGCAGTATGTTTTTATTCATCTCCACTCCACGAGGTAGCACATCAGAAATCTCAGATATATTACATATTGCTACTCATTCAAGGCAGATGCCACAGAGAGCCAAGGAAAAATATCAACAGTGCTGCCAATGGGATAGCAAGAGTTTTTTTGAGTGCTTGATGTGCATCAATGTTGATAATGTATCGGATATCTAGAGATTATGCCACCTTAAGATTTGTGCTTAAAGGCAACGCAGATAGAAGGATCATTTCCTGGGTCATTTCAGTATGGTCACTCAGAGTGGGAACAGTGGAGGCAGGTTTAGACCCACCAAAGTAAGCACATGATAAGTGTGGTGTTGAGTGCCATTTCTAGATTCCTCTAACAGTTGTTGCACCTTTCTAGAAGATTAGCCATCCCAGAATAATTTCAGTTTAAGAACTTGTCAGGAAAGAATGCAAGTGAATTTTAAAGTACAAGTTTCCTTTTGACTGGCAGGTAACAAAAAATACGGAAAATAGGTATTTTGGTAGTTTATCTCAGGAAGGAGCAAAAAGAAGTCAGGACTATACACTAATGATGCTGATGAAAAATAACTTGCTTTGAATCTTAGATACTGTTCAGCTATAACTAAACCAAGCAGCAAGAATAACAAGGAGGAAAAAAACAGGCAGAAATTGTCTTGTTTTCCTCCTATCTCACCTATACCACAGTGTAATCCATGAAATAAAAAGCCCACAAAAGAGGAGATGCAAGCTTTGCTTTGAAAAGCATGGAAAAACATTTTACTTTGGTATCTACAGAGGCCTGCTAAACTGTTTTATGATGTTATGAACATAGCAGATAGCAGTAACACAGGAACAACCATAGGGCTTGCTCATTTCATATAACAATAAAGATCTTCATGAGAGTACAAGCAGTGCGGAGAGACCCAGCCATATCCCTCTTCACAAATTAATTTCTACTGAGATTCTAATCCATTTCTTCAAAACTGTGGAAGAGAGAGGATGTAAAAAAAATCAGTTTTCAGGTGAAAAAACCCCAAGCAGCCTCTACAGAGCTGTTTTTCATTTGAGCTTAAGTATGATTGCTTATACATCTCATTATAACAGCAAAGTAAAAGCAAGTGTGATGGGCTGTTAGGAAGCTAGTCATAATCACTTGATGTTGTCTATATTTTTTGTTTTATTTTTAAAGAGGACACCACAGTGGCTTTACTGTAGATTCTACTTTTTGTGTTGAGAGGAACTAAACTGAAGTGTGTGAATTCGGCTCATAAACTGTAAGGCAAGAAGGTACCAATGAGGTCATCCAGTATGATCCCTGTAACACAAGCTAGAGGAATTCACATCTTATCTTGTGTCAACTCCAACTTCCGGCTGAAAGTGAATAAACTTCTCAGTTCCAAAGATCTTACTGAATTGCAGACTGACATAATGATATCAAGACGTCTTAAAATACACAACAAATAGGCATCTAGTAAATCAATCATGATTTTTTTTCTTCACACTTTATCCTAAATACGGACCTCACAAATCAGTAACTTGACATATGGCCATACTCATTTATAACTTACCAAAAAACTACACAAGTTGTGAAACAAATGTTGCACACAAACATATAGAAACAGAGGAATAGAAAGACAAACCAATATCCGTTTTCTCTGTAAGATTTTTTTTTTAGGCCTAAATGTATTTATAAACTAAAACTCACAGTGACATATTTAGCTCTAAGTTTAAATGCAAACTCCATTTTGGAGGGATCTAGCACTCAGCCCTTCTAACTGGTTATTAGTTTTCTTGACATTTCTTAAAGTAAACAGGTTGATGAAGATGTTGCAGCACAAGAATCAATCCCAGTATCTTCTGCTAGAACACTGAAATACTACATGTTGCTCTCCCTTGAAAAAAAGTGGAAAATTCTGCTTATCTACTTTCAGAGACAAAAAGGGCAGTGCTGATTCCAAGAAACACACATAATTCAACATTTCAACCTCCCTGAAAATAAATTTTGATCACTAGATTGCAAGGAAATTTTTAATATCAAATATACATTTTCTCACTTCTGTAGACTTCAGTTCCCTAGTCACAGTTAGAAAGCTTCCTGATCATGTAAAAGGAAAGTTTTTAATTTTACTTAGTCATATTTCTGACCTGCATTCTACATAGACATAAAAGATGAAAGTACTTGCTGTATCAATCCCCTGCAGCATATAGCACTGATGGGATATGTTCAAGCTGAACTTGCACAGCTAGGATTTCAATGCTCACCTTTTTGTAGCCACAAACTTTGGTTTAGTTTAGTATCTGCAAAGTGGAGCAATACCAAAACATGAAATGACCAAGTGGCTCCTCTGTCCCTGTTTGCTGCAGGCTGGCACTTTGGCTGCAGTCACTGCAGTCTGGACACTAAGAGCACCTTATGTCACTTCCGAGTGACACTTCTCTTCTGCATGAGCCAGATGTGCTCATATGGCACTCTAAAAGCCAAGGAAATCACTGACCCTAAAGGTGACACAGTAAAATGGTGAAGAAAACAGTTAAGGATATAAAAAAAACCTGAAAGACTCATCCTGAAAGCAAACAGGATTTCCCTGGAGTTTATTCTTGCATGCAAGATGTTCCTAAGGAACATCCTGTTGAGAACAGTCAGTGGGTTTGTTCAGTGAACTGTATGCAGTGCGAGGTGCAGAAACTCCTCTGATGGACACACTTGGTCTCATCTTAAGAGTGCAGGGTAAACATCTATCCCCAAAACATTTAATTAAACTCTCCTCCATTCAGAGTCAACAAACGAAAAGAAAGACAAGCATACAACAACCAAAAGACAAGGATATAATGACCACAACTGATAAATGGACTACCATTGTTTAGACAGGTATTTCTACTTCCATCATGCATAGCTTTGGAAAATAAACCACAGGAAAAAACAAACAAACAAACAAACAAAAAAACACTGAAAAAAGTACACCCTGAACAGCAATATACAGTCTCTGGTGGCTGAGACACCAACACACTTAGACAGCTTTATGGATGCTGATGGTTCCACTTAACTCAAAAGGATTGTTCTCATGTTTGTGTCATGTTTGGCTTGTAGTATGTCCCTACACAGACTGGTGCACAGTGATAGGCAGCAGCCTGCTACCTCAGAAGTTTATGCTGTTGTGTGAGGACTACAGGAGCAAGCTGCAGGTAAACCTGTAAAAATCCAGATTTCTACCTTGGGCTGAGAGGAGTATGTGAAATTGTGGTAATGTAACAGCTGTCACAAGCACTATACTACTTGAGTCCAAACACTATAACATGCCCTTGGTTTTTGTTTTCTTTCCCTGAGAAATTTCAGAAGAGTTTTTAGTGAGATCTAACTTAAATATTGTGTTAGACCACAATATTGATTAAGAGGTACACAGGATTAAACCAAGAAGCTGCGCAAGCTGTTTATCATTTTTGTGTAAGCCCTCTACCTTCCAGGCCTAGACCACACACATGCCCAGAACCTGGCCTAATAAACATGCATACTTCTGAAGGCTGATTGATGTGGGAC
This sequence comes from Actenoides lindsayi, assembly GCA_025331215.1. Lineage (NCBI taxonomy): Eukaryota > Metazoa > Chordata > Aves > Coraciiformes > Alcedinidae > Actenoides > Actenoides lindsayi. The sequence goes on from WTSP01022841.1 coordinate 80,321, forward strand.
TGTGACCTAACACTTTGGTGGGGAACACAGAATTAACCCTCTGCTCAAGAGTATGATAAGCTGTTTTTATACCTGCTCCAGCACTGAACCATGTCACTGCATAAATGCATCTGGACTTCTGTCAGCCCCTGAGTGTCTTCTTGCATCTGAAGGGGTTTTCTTCATTGCTTAATATAATGTGAGGGCTTGTTGTGTTGTTTTATTTGTTTGTTGGGTGTTTTGGTTGTTTGTTTGTTTTTATTTTGTTTTGTTGTTGTTTTTTGTTTGGTTGTTTTTTATCTCAGAGCAACTAATCCAAATCAGCTGTCCCTAGGCAGGAAACATAAAGAAGACAGGCCACTTTTGCCGAGAGACTTACTTGCCAAGATCAACCCCAAGCACAGTGTCAAAATTACTGCCCAATTATATGGAGAACAAGTGCACCCTGCCATCAGTGGGTTTTACAGGAGAGCAGCACATGTGAAGCATTTGCTCCGTGCTAAAACCACCATTTTTTTAGCATCCAAGCTGATCCCATGGTGTTCAACAACAATGCTAAGCCTCGAGGAAGCTGTGGAGACTTTTCATTGGGAACTCAAACGATTAACCAAATTGTAATTGCAGATCACTGTTTGGTTAGACTTTGATGCCCATGGATCAATGAACTATCTAATTAGAAATCTTAAATTTGAAATATGTTTATAAAATTATACCCATTGCTATTAAATTTACATGTCTCAAAGGAGATCTATTTGAATTTCTGTAATGAGTTTTATCAGCATGTTTGCTTTAAAGTATTTCCTACACTCAGCTGTTATACATGTGTTTACAGGAGGATCCAGAAACAAAATACTAAGTTTAAAGTCAATACCTACAGGCATTTTTGAGCTACTTTGTGTGTGTAGGTGCAAAGGCTCATGTCTGCAAGCATTTCCAGTGTTGGACCCAGTGTTTAGAAATAAACTGCATACTTTTGTTTCCTAATAAAGAAATACTTTGTAGTTTTAGCAGTTGAAGGACTTCAGATTTTTATTCTAACATCTGCAGCTTAATAACCAACTTCTATCTAAAACCACCCTCTTCTTTCCCTAAAAAACTTTGTTTTCCTTGCAAACACCAATAAACTCACAAAAACACCTGGAGGTTTACTTGACCAGACTGCAATGCCCTTGAAGCGTTTTCTCTCCTCACTTTATTATCACCAAGGAAGAAGTTAAAAAAAAAAAAAAAGGACTTTATTGACTTATTGATTCTTCAGGTCATATTGATTTCTTCTTCCTTTTTTTTCTTTTTAATAACATATTAAACGCTTAAGTCTTACCAAATATTGGAAGAATTTTTGCTGGGCTGTTTGTCTTAAACACAGACATCAGTTTATAGATTACACTGTGCTTTTATGCAAATTCCTTCTTGTCTTTTATAGACAGCAGAATAATTAAACGAATTTAATTATTTTTCCTAGAATAAATCAGTATATACAGAGATGATGAAAGATTTAATAAAGATATTTCTTCCATTAGGGACTAGTTCTGCATTCTCTACTATGAATAGCATTTACAAAAGTAATGCTGTTCCCACTCTAGCCAACGGGACTGCTCACAAGGGTAAAGTGTGCATTGTTTGACCTCATCCTTGATCGTTAATGGTTATAAAAACTCCATTACAATACTTAAGGAAAAAACACATAGAAAGAGAACACTAATAATTTTACTAATATTGCACACAAACTAATAACACTCTCTGGCAATGCTACAGCCCTCTGGATCATCATCTCAGTCTTGTTTTGTTAAATGTTCTCTACCTGCAGTGCCAAATCTAGAGCAGTGGAATTTTTTTGTAAATAATTAATGGTATAGAGATCATATTTTTCTCCTGATGGATAAATTACCTATGAATATATTGTGATTTTTAATATATAGAAAAAATATGCATAAAACCACCACAGATTAATTATTTCAATTCACTGCACCCACAGTGATACTACCTGTCTAAGCTGTTGCTTATTCTGCTGATGAACTGACTTGGAAGAATCTTCATGCCACGGCCTATGACTTCCTGACCACATAAACGGAGGACTAGCTGCACTGGTCACTTTCACCCTTGTGAATACTGTCTAGAGTTCTTCCTCTTTCCTTTTTAACTTTTTCCTTACTTTCTTAAGTCTGTACCCAGGACTCAACAGAAGTTTTGCCTTTACTTCAGTTTCCTTACTCTTTCCATCTCTTCAGCATCTCTTATTTTACCTGACCCTTCAGTCAAGATCCCAGTCTGTGCTGCAGGAGTCCCTCCATTGATCTAGACTTTGGTGCTAGGGCTCACTCCACTGACAGCAACAGACCCCAGCTTCTTCACAGGCAGGATGTGGCTCTTCTTCAACTCCTCCACTGTGCCAGATCACAGCAGCATGTCCTTGGATTACAAAATCACAGAATATTAAGGGTTGGAAGGGACCTCAAAAGATCACCTAGTCCAACCCCCCCTGCTGGAGCAGGATCACCTACAGCAGGTCAGACAGGAACAAATCCAGGTGGATTTTGAATGCCTCCAGAGAAGGAGACCCCACAACCTCCCTGGGCAGCCCATTCCAGTGTTCTGTTACCCTCACCATGAAGAAGTTTTTTCTCATGTTTATATGGAACCTCCCGTGTTCCAGCTTACACCCATTGCCCCTTGTCCTATCATTGGTTGAGACTGAGAAGAGCCTGGCTCCATCCTCCTGACACTCACCTTTTACATATTTATAAACATTAATGAGGTGACCCCTCAGTCTCCTCTTCTCCAAGCTAGAGTCCCAACTCCCTCAGCCTTGCATTGTAAGGAAGATGATCCACTCCCTTAATCATCTTTGTGGCTCTGTGCTGGACTCTCTCAAGCAGTGCCCTATCCTTCTTGAACTGAGAGGCCCAGAACTGGACACAATATTCCAGATTACTAACATCAATTTCCATCATCTTTGTCAGGGTTGCTACACTGACAATATTTTATAATCAACTCTCATACTTTCCACTCTGCAATCCAGATGACATTTTCTAGTTAAATATTCCTCCCGCAAAAGAAGGAAAGAACCCACAATCTTTCACCCACTGAAAAGTCACTAATCTCATCCCCTTCCCCTGACCAAAATACATTAGCACCACCACACCATAGGAGGCTCAGTGTATCTTGACCCAAGTGCTTCTTGCCCTCCCTCTTCATTCTAAATTCTCTTCACTACCCAGTGAAGATTCCTCATCTGACTAACTTCCCAAAGTAGTAAGAGTTGAGGGAGAGGTCACAGATCTCATCTGAAGAACCAAGACCTTCTTGTAGACACTATGAAAGTCAGATGCCTTAGCAAAAGATCCACCCAAGCTAGAAGCCCATAGGACAGAAACACTGAAGTTTTCAGACATTTAGCCTGCAAATGCTTTCAAATAGCACTTGAACAGAACAGAGGTGGTGGGTGTTTCCTTTAGAAGAACATTAATGCAGCAGGTCATTCTGATGACTGTACTGTAAGCAGTTTCCTATACAAATATTTAATGTCCCATGACAAATCACATCTAAAAAATGCTGGAGAACCTGACTAACCAGATTAATGGGATCAGGGGAAATCCATCAACAAACAGCTGAAAGGAAGAGTAGCAAAATCTGCTGTTGGTAGCAGTTCCCACAAAACTTCAATTTTCAATTATGTCTAAAGAATATTGATGATTACTGGTTTAGTTGGAAATTATTTAATGTAAACACAAAATTGTAAGGTTCAATATTATTCAGCCTTTATACAATATTTTGAAACTAAGATGCAATTTCTACCACATGAGGCATAAAATCAATTAAAAAATGCTTATGCTCCAGCAGACTTGTAGCTACACTGCTTAAAGTTTAGTCAGTTTGTTTTTTAATATATTTTTGCTAATTTTCCAATCTGAACCTGGTTTTCATTAAAGATGTTTAAATGTGGTCTCTTTCCAAAACCATTTGGACTTCCTAATTTTTCCTGCTAATGGAATCTATGCTGATCTGAATCTTACCCTTTTACAAACACAACACACATGTTTTATTAATATGGTTATTCCCATCAGAAAAACTATCTAGGCTTTGCCTATTTTGCATTCTGTAATATTATGCCCTTCAATAGGTCAATTGCTGCATAGCAGATGGACCATCTATATTGATAAAGTTTGGAACTGAAAGGCTTGTGAAGAGGAAGCTGCTCTGACATGGATACAGGACAGAAATGGGAAAAAGGGATTATAGTCCCATTTGATGGTATCATGCAACGGAAGAATTTGTGTTGGGCTGTTTGATGCTAATGAAGGAGTAAATCTTCTCCTTTCCCTACACTTTGCCACTCAGAAGTCCATCCCTGATAAACCAACAACTATGTTAGGTGAGTTATCTTCCCATTGGCAGAGTATTAAACGATGTACAAACATGGGGCCTAAGCACACATCTTGACTTCCTTGGGAAAGTATCCCATGTGCATGTAATGAGGCTGAGGAGTGATTCGGAATTCTGCAGAGGAGTGGGGATGGCTCAAAGATTAAATCAGGCCACCCTGAGGTGGAGGACTTTAATTAGTTCCAGTGATGCTTCAGTTTCTCACTGTTGAAGTCCATGCAAAGAATTGCGCCTACCTGTCTACCGTAGTTCTCAAATGCTTGAGTTTGAGATAGGTGAGAACAACAGTTAGAAATAATTCCATTGAATCACTCAAAAATATAGTTCAGATGCCCATATCATTCCTCAGGAAGCTATCAAGACACTCCTGTCATAAAGCCTTCAGAGAAATACGGTTTGCCAGAGTAATTGTGAGGGATGAGGAAAACAAAGGATTCTGTGCTCAGATATTTGCATTCTTAGACTATCAAACAAAATCTATTGTTTGATGAAAATTTACATGACTGCCAGTTTTCATTTGCCACAAACACTGGCAATAAGAAGATAAAGGGTGCTGTGTCTTTTTTTATAGCTCTGCATCCCTACCACGCTGCCACCAACATACCCCAGTGAAAAACAAGGCAAAAACACTAAAATGACCTAAACTGACACTGTAAGGTGTTTGTGGGGGGGAATACTTCTGGCAGACAGGACAATTTGTGCTGGCTTGATATGTTTGTAACATTACAGTCTACGGCTTTCACTTCATCTTCCAGATTCCTTAGGCCTGAACCTTAACACAAAACACTAACAATGTCCTAGCAGGTTCTCATCACGGCCAGTGCAGCAGAAGAACACACAGGCTCTCCAGTGGGAAAACTGTTCTACCTACATTCACAGTGAGCCTGGATTTGAATCAAACCCCCTAAAAAGTTACAAGTGATATTAACTAAGACCACGCATTGGTGAATCTTTTAAAAATTTAATATTAAAAATATCAACCAAATATCAGTTTAATAACATATATATTCTACACAGCAGTACTTCAGAGTGTTAGAAAGGACCAGAGGTGTGCACTGAAGCAACAGTGACAGTCCAGCAAAAGCGAGCGGATTTTTTCTGTTCTTTAGGATACGAAGTTCAGAATTTACATAGTATTTCTGTCTCCACCTTTGTTTCCTGAGTATAAGAACAATACACAATCCAACACATGGCACCATTCCTCGGTGCCCTCCTCCCTGACAGTCACGCCCTGTTAAATGCATTATCTTGTTAAACATACAACTGCAACAGCTCCATATTATTAGGGCCTGCAGCACCTTTTAAAAAACTCTTCTCATGTCAATCACAGGATATTTAGTTTTATTATTTTAGTTTTGTGCCTTATTTATAAAGCGCAAAAATTAGGAACCCTTTTGCTTGACCCACCCCAGTCAATCCCAAACTTTGACTAATGCTTCTTATTTGACTTTTTTATTGGGGGGGTGTACAAGGATGTGTTATCTCAAACTGAAAAAAGCCCCAACCCAATAAAAGAAAAACTCTATTGTTCTTTATAAAGAAGAAGCTGGAAGGCATTACAAAGACTATTTAATTTATGACAGGTAATTGCTCTCATACAAAAGCACCCTTGTGTCTATTGTGTCTATTTCTTTTTTTTCTTCTTTTTTTTTTTTTTAATCACATCCGTTTTAAGTATCACTTCCCTCTCTTGGGGTTTGCCACATGTCTAGTGGAAAACTAGACCTTAATTCCACAGCATGCAACCCATCATTTCTTCAGAAATGGCAGGTACCACGAAATACCAGGATGAGGTGATTTAAATGATAACAACTTTATCACACTATCCATGCATATAGTAACAGATCTTATTCATAATCCTTCTCTAATTCCATTTGAAAGGTCCATTTGTGTGGAAACTTGACAACTGTTATGGCATGCATACATCACCCCTTCCATGTCTTTGGTCTCCTGAAATTCAAGTTCTCTACCTGCAATTTGATATACTGAGGAAATTTCAAATCAGCTGATGCTAGAATATTTTCTGAGTTTTTTGATTGCCTTACTTTCAATAACTGTAACACTACAGAACTGCTAGAGTTCTGTACCATGTAACAAAAGCCTGGCTGTTTCCAACATATCAATTTTAATAAGTTATCTTTTTTACATATGCTAGGGCTTGAAAAATCATTTAAAAAATCTAGGATATTGAGTATAAATGTGCATAGGGTATTTTTTCTTTTAAAAAATCTTATGGGTTATGTAAATAGAGAAAAAATATTTAAGGAATGACCTGTGATAAATAGCCAACATAAAACTAACAACTTAATAACTAGGAAAAGAAACAAAACTAATACTATTACAATTGTGCAAGTGGCATGAGTTGATAAAAGGGCAGATAATAAGTCCTCCTACAGTTTCTGGACTTACCTGTAAATGGCACTCATATGTTTAGTACAGCCAAATTCAAAATAACAGCACAAAGAATAATTTCAAAGTACAGAAAGTTTTTAATGGGTAACTGGGAACTCTGTTATGGTAGAAAAACTTGAAAAAGAGGAAAATCTAGTAAATTTGTGAAGTTCACCCATTTCCTAAATTCCTGCCTTACTCGTTAAATACTCTGATCTCTTCCAGAGTTTATGAATTATAAATAGCTGCAAAACACTAATTATATTGTAATTAAATACTCTCACTCTTTGTTTTTTAGTAGTTTTGTAGAAAAATCATTAAATCGGAATTAAAAAGTGAGTGGTACTAGCAGTATACTGTTCAAATGCTGTATACTGTTCATATTCAGTGATGAGGTTGCTACTCCTGCGTGGCTTAGATCTGGTAAAAGTGAAGTGGGCAGGAAGTCAGAAAATAAAATTACTGAAGTATGAAGAGAGGAAAAAATGTAGGTAAACCATCAGAGTAACAGATGTAAGTGGAAGGATATGATGCACGAAAGGTAGTTCAGATTATTACTAGTACTACAGACCACTGTTTCCTGGATTTGTACAAGTCCCAGTTTATCACAGAGTCTCTTCTTGCTGCCTCAAGAGCAAATTAGAATAAATGAGACACTCCTGCTTACTCCTGTTTCTCATCTCCTAGATACATACATACAAGAATAGTGTTGCAAACAGAGCACAGGATCGGAGAGCAGAAATTCTTGATTCTCAGCTTATCAGACATACTCATCCCACTGTCTTCTTCAGGGCAGTGAGTGACTGAAATGTACCCCAATAATATTTAGTTTGATTACAAGACAGAGAAAAAAAAAAAGGGGGGGAAGAAAACCAAGTGTGATAGGAGTGGACTGAGTCAGTCCTATTCATTACTGTAGGTAGACTAAAAAGCAAGATACTGTTGTTTCAGAAACTGATCAGATTTTTTTCAAGAATCTTCTTATAAAGCCTTACATTTTATAAAATTATCAGATCTGATCCCTGCACCTACGGCCAAGTAGACCACTTCTAAATTTCCCACCGTGTGGGGATTAGAGTTAATAACTTGTAGGACGAAGCCACATTTTTCAATCACGGAATCTAACTGTTCAGACTTTCCATTGCCTTTAGAAGACTTCTACAGAGAATTGACCATTTCATAGCATCATGAAGGCAAACACTGGAGTAATTTGTAGAACACTGTTGGTATACTGTACATCCATATTGGAGTACAGTATATGATATCAATAGTATTTGTAGGGTCATATGAGAAGTAGGCCAATTTAATGAAGCTATTGAGTAAGAAAAAATAGAAGGTCTAGGCAGGCAATATGATAAAATTCAGTATATATAATGAGAAAACAAGTGAAGAATAGAATAGCAAGCACAGTTAATGAGGAAAAGAATACCTATGACTGCTCTTCATCATTTGGATTACAACATCACCCCTTAGGACAGCATTCCAATTGTACAATGGGCTGCAAGAAACTGGTTATTTTAGGCTATAACTCCAAAAATAATGTTGCTTGAATAATCCAGTATTGTGGCAATTTTTATTGTAGTTGGCAAAAATGTGTGCTGAACAACAGCATATAAAACCTTTTTAGATAGAAGAGCTGGAACCCTCATCAGTACTGTATCTACATTGTGTGACAAGAAAAAGGTTAACATATGAACATCCATTTCTTGGTCATCTATAAAGCATGGCTTGATGTGTCAAAAGATGGGATGATGTTGTACACTTAAGACTCAAGGAACAACTAGGAGATATATTTGAGCAAAACCAAGACAACAAAGACTGAGCAAGAGGACAACGTATCCCAGTGAAGAGAAAAGTCCTTCCTATGGAATGGTTTGTCAGAGTGGATGCCTCTGGATATTGTCTGCAGAAGTTAATTTTTTCTGGAAAGTACACTCAGATATTCTGTAAATTCCAAAACACAAGCAAACTAATTTAGATATGGTATGAGGTTTGGCACCAGGGAAAGAAAAACTTTGCAGTTCATGGAACCGTCTGACAGTTTCTAGGCAGAAAATAATGGGCTTGCAGAACTTTAAATGCTGTGGCAACCGCAGCTCAATGTCCTTTCCACCATTTCTGCCTGGTAACAAGATATCTTGGAAACAAACTGATGACAATAACGTAACAATCCTCTTGAAAACAGTCTGACTCCAAAAGAAAAAGTTGCCAATATTTTTTAAGCACTGGAAAAAAAGGGTTTGACTTGTCAAAAAAGCCTAACCTTAGTGCAAGACCATCTTCCTTAAGCACAAGTCTGACTGAAACAATCCATTTCAAAGCTATGTATGGTAGGCAGTGCGGTTGTGGTACGTTCTTGTGGATTGGAAGCTCCAAAGAGTCCAGCTTTCTCTGGACTCCTGCCTAAAACTGCTTCTGACATGGGTGGCTTGCTAGTCCTCAGTGTGGATAACCAAAACCAACTGGTTGCCAATACGAGCCAGAGCATTCCCTTTATGTGACATGACTACAAACTTTGAAATACCAAAATAATGTTTTCCTGATCAGCTATAAATACTTGGGATAGATCTTGAATAGAACTGGAAAGAGTTCAGAAGTCCTGCTTACTTGCTAAAGCAGGCACGGCTTTCTGGGGAAAAATACAGATGCAAGTGGTACAATAAAACTGGAGGTGACTGGATGATTTACAAATTTCTCGGACTAATAAACCAGTTCTCCTGTAATGATACCTAACGTAAAAACATCAAGACTGTTGTGCATGCATTTTGCAAGGCAGACCAACAAATGTGAAAGAGCTGGGGACTGGGTTACAGGCTTTGCATAACAACTAATTAAATCACCACTGCTCAATTTTTAGTCAGTTTTGACACATGGTTGTTTTCCAAACTGCTGTATCCTGCAAGCAGAATACACAGCTCATGATCTGCTGGCCCTGGGAGCCAAACTAACCCCAAATTTGATAGAGAGTCATGAGTAGGAAATAATTTAGTTGTTCTCTGGGGTGAAGAATGGAAAGAAAAAGGCATGTGTTGATTGATACATCACAGTGCTGATCCGCCCTTTAATTTGAGGAGTGGAGTCAAACAACTCCTCTGCCTCACTTCATATGGAAAACTGAATTTGTCTTTGGACTATTACTGTAAAGCAAGGGATACTCCCACATCTGAAACAAAGGCAAGTAATATTCAAGGAAAGACATTCCCTGATTTCCACAGACACTGGGTGAGGCTCAAACTTTATACACTTTTGGAGTGAACTGAGTAAGTGAGGCAAGCTATTGGCTATTACTAAGGATTAGTATTTAGAGGTAAGAAAAGTATATGAGAGAGTTAATGCCACTGGAACTTTTTAGTAATGGAGAAGTTCAGTTCCAATATTAAAAAACAATCAAAACTCTGTACTGCTCAGTAAAAACATTCACATCCTTTTCAACAATAATGAGCAGGAACCCTTTTTATTTGATAAAATTTATACATAGAAATCTATCTTCTACTTGCTTGTCTAATTGACATTTACATGCATTCCTTGTTAGTTAGATCCATTTTAACAAGTTAAGTAGAAATAAAAGACTTCAGAATATCCTAGGTACTGGAGCTGAAACCAGCTTTTGAACTGAAGTAAATCTGTGTCTCTTTAGTGGAATGAACAGACCCGATCAGTCTGAATCAGCTGAGAACCAGTCCTTTTTGGGCTGTTTTCTGGAAATACTTTAATAGAATTCACTCACACAGTAAATACAAATGTCATTGATCTGGGCTGTTGTGCTGGGACAAGACTAACATATGCTGTCTTTGAATTTTAAACTCTCTGGTCCTTTTACTGTCTGCGTTCCTGGCAAACACAATATAATTTTTTTTTTTCCTTTTTCCAAGCAAAATGACTATCTTTCTGTGCTTTGCCAATTTTCTCCCTTACAGGTCTGTTTGTTCGATATTTCTTTTTTCTTTTTTCTCTTTGTTTGGTTTTGGTTTGGGATTTGTTTTTTATTGGGGGTGTGTGTGTGTGTGTGTGTGTGTGTGTGTGCTGTGCAGGAGGTGGTAATTTCCTCTCTTTTCCTTGGCTATCAGCTTAAGGCACGCAAGACTGGCAGCACGAGGAGGGCTAGCTGCACTCTTGAAGTTGTTGCCAGCTCCAGGCACCAGCCCCAAGGGGTGCTGCATGCCCGGGGGCGTGCGGGGCGATGGCATTCTTCGCATTCTCCAAAGAACCAAGGCACCCTGGCAGTGGCTGTGCCTGTGCTGGGAGATCAGCACTATGCCAAAGGTCTCCAGAACCGCACTTGTTCCAAAGTGCTGCTTCTGCGCCACCTCACGCCGTTCCCTCCCAGGAGACGGAATGGAACGGGTAAAGTTTTCGTTGCTTCTCCGAAAAGCAGCCTGTGCTGACGCTATGAGAGCAGGAGCACTGCAACGCCGCCACACGAGGAAGCCCCACCTGGCACACATCGCCAGCACCAACAAAGAGGTCGAGTCTTTTCCACAGGAAAACCACCAGAAGTTGTAGCAGAAGGAGATGAACTGTGGTGCAAGTGCCCCGGCCGCGGCCCGGTCGCTGCAAGCAGGTGCCCTCCCCACCCGCGACCCCGGCTCCGCGAAGAACCTGCCCGGGCTGCCGCCCCATACCCCCCCCGCGGGGCTACCCCACGGCCCCGCCGCGGCGCTTCCCCCGCTGTCCCGGGGGGACGCTCCCCGCGACAACCCCTTACTCACCGGTCTCCCCATCATCATCATCATCTTCCTCCTCCTCTCCCTCTTCCTCCTCCCCCTCCAGATCCAGCAGCACATCCTGGTTCTCCGCATTCATCTTGCCGAAGTTACGTTCCCCCTCGCCAGCTCTCCAGCCGCCGGGGAGCCGAGCCCACCCCGAGCCCTCCCTGCCCCGGAGGCGGAGCGGCGGC